>PVIU01004786.1:0-82470 GCA_004026605.1 Ondatra zibethicus | reverse complement strand
ATGCCTGTGATCCTACCATCAGCTAGGCACGGTGGTACATGTCTGTGATCCTACCATCAGCTAGGCACGGTGGTACATGCCTGTGATCCTACCATCAGCTAGGCACAGTGGTACATGTCTGTGATCCTACCATCAGCTAGGCACGGTGGTACATGTCTGTGATCCTACCATCAGCTAGGCACGGTGGTACATGTCTGTGATCCTACCATCAGCTAGGCACGGTGGTACATGCCTGTGATCCTACCACTTGCGAGGTCAAGGCAGAAGAATCAGAAGTTCAAGTTGGCCTCAGCTGTATGGTGAATTTGAGGTCAGCCTGGGCAGTGTGATACCCTGTATCAAAAACAGAAAAGACGCATCCTTGTCTATGTTTCTTTCTGCACATGTGCAAGGTTCCATCAGGACATGAGCATGTGGAGAAGGTGGAGCTGCTGAGGTTTTGTAGCACAAATTCTAATTGGTCTCAATAATAAAAACTCAGAGTCAGCTATCAGGAGGGGAAAGCTGAAGGTTCAGAGAAGCCAAGTGGCAAGCCACTAGAGTTCTTACCTCTACCAGTGCTCAGACCAAAGCAGCAATCCTGTCCTCAGACTGCACTGAGCTCCTGTCTCCTCCCACTTTATATTCTTCTCTCCTCTCAGCCATATCACTCCTCTCCCCACCTCCCTAGTGCTGGGATTAAAGGCATAGGATCCCAAGTGCTGGGATCACCTTTGTGTGAGCTCTGCTTCTCTTTTAGACTGGATCAATTTTGTGTAGCCCAGGGCGGCCTTGAACTAACAGAGTCTGCCTCTGTCTCCCGAGTTCTGGGATTAAAGGTGTGTGCCACCACTGCCTGGCCTCTAGTGGCTTAGTTCTGCACTCTGATCTTCAGGCAAGCTTTATTTGTTAAAACACAAACAAAATATCTCTACAAAAATTTTTTTTTGAGGCAGAAGCTGATGCAGAGTCCATAGAGGGATGCTGTTTACTGGCTTGGTCTCCATGGCTTGCTCAGCCTGCTCTCTTTCTTCTTTAAATTTTATTTATATTTTATATATGAGTGCTCTGTATGTACACCTGCAGGCCAGAAGAGGGCGTCAGATCCTATTATAGATGGCTGTGAGCCACCATGTGATTACTGGGAATTGAACTCAGGCCCTCTAGAAGAGCAGCCAGTGCTCTTAACCTCTGAGCCATCTCTCCAGCCTGTTGTATATGGTACATAAGCGCTCTACCACTGAAACACACTCACAGCCCTCTGTTTACATTTTATTGACCAGTGTGCTGTTTAAATAAGGGGGGAGGAATAGGAGGAGAAGAGGGAGGGGGAAATGTTGGAGGGTTTTAATGTTGGAGACCAAACCCCGAAATTCCCACAAGCTCAGCACAGCTGTACCACAGAGCTGCATCTTGCTATCATTCTGTTTGTTTTCTTTGAGACAAGATTCTTACCATGTAGCCCTGGCTGGCCCGGAACTCACTATGTAGACCATGCTGTCCTTGAATTCACAGAGTTCTGCCTGCCTCGGCCTCCTGAGTGCTGGGCTGTTTTTTTTTTTAATAGTTACACTTATTTATTGTGTATGGATATGTTTCTGAGTGTGAATGTGAGTGTATGTATGTGTGCAGGCACATGCATGTCATTGTGTATGTGTGGCGGTTGGAGGACAACCCCTGGGAGTCCATTCTCTCTGTCTACCATGTGGGTTCCAGAGATTAAACTAAGGTTGTCAGTCTTGGCAGCAAGCATCTACCCAATTAACCATCTCATTGTTGTTGACCATCCCTTGTTTGTTTTTGGTTATTGTTGTTTTGTTTGTTTTGTTGTTTAAAGATTGGGTCTAACTATGTAGCCCCTGGCTGGCCTGGAACTCACTATGCAGACCCAGGCTGACCTCAAACAGAGATCTGCCTGCCTCTACCGAGTGTGTAGAGGTGTGTACCACCATACCCAGCCTTCCTCCTGACCCCCCTTTTTTTAATACATTTAATTATTTATTTTAAATCCCAACCTCATTTTCCCCTCTCTCTTCTCTTTCCACCCTCCCGCCTTTTAAAAATAGCTCGCTGATCAATAAAATGTAAGCAGAGGGCTGTGAGTATGTTTCAGTGGCAGAGCGCTTGTGCAGCATATACAAAGCTGTGGCCTCAGTGACCACATATACACTTTAAAAAAAAATCCTTTCATGTAGAATGTGACCAGTTTGTGAGCTCTGTGCTAGTTGCTCAGAATGTAGTCCACACCAAATTCTAGACTTTGAGGTGAGTCTCCATGACAACCAGCAAGGGTAACATGAATCCAAAATGAAGTACTTAGCAAAGAGTGGAAGACTGTGGTTCCCCTGAGAAACAAGTAACTGATCTTCTCAGCAGGCACAAATCGCAAGGTTGGAGAACACAGCTTTGCACAGCCAGCCAGACAGTGGTTCTTAACCTGGGATGCTGGGCCTGACAGCAAAGGTTCTTGGGACGCAGGTGACAGGCTGCTGACTGAACTGCTGGGTGTCTCTCAAGATTTATCACTCTGTGACTGGACCTACGGGAGAGAGTCTGCCATCCTCCTGAGAATGTCCTCTCTGCTGAGGAGGATCCAGAGCAGATTTGAAGCTCCAGAGACAGGAGCCCATCTTCTTGAAGTAAAACATCAATAATACATGGCTACCGCTCTAGCTGGATGAGCTCTGAAAAGAAATGTGTTCAGAGTTGAGGAGATTTAATGCGGGGACTCATCTTAGTAGTTTCTTCCTTAGGAGTTTTGAAGATGAATGTGGATCATTAAACACATTCCTTTGTTTTTAATCCACTTTGCAACTCAAAAAATGTAGTAGCCAGGCCTGTAAGACTTTGCAGTGGGCTTTTTATGGAACAGGCTCAGGCCACAGTGTTTTCACAGGTGTGAGTGGGGACAGACTGCCTCTTCAGGAGGACATGATGCCCAGGAGCCTGTAACTCCACCTTCTTGAACTCTGCAGTCCACCTGTCTGGCTGCCAGGTGCTGCATCTGAGGCCTTCCCAAAGGAGGCTCTGGGGCCCGTGTTTCCTTTTTTGCTCACACCAGCTTTGATAGGCCTCTGCTGGAATTTGGAGAGAGGTGGCATGTCCCAGTTTGCTTTGAGTTGCTGTGATAAAACACTATGACCAAGGAGGACCGAGGAGGATTATTTGGCTCACAGGTTATAGTCCATCCATCATAAAGGGAAGCCAAGGCAGGAGCTCAAGGGAGGAACCTGGAGTCAGGAACTGAAGCTGAGGCCGCGGAGGAGTGCTGCTGACTGGCTTGCTCCTCCTGGCTTGCCCAGCTGCTTTCTTACACAACCTGGGAGGGACCTCCTGCCCAGAGATGGCACCACCCACAGTGGACTTGCCCTTCAGTCTAGTTCTGAGTCATGAAAATGCCCTATCGGCTTGCCTACGGGTGGATCTGATGGGGCATTTTCTCAACTGAGGTTTCTTCTCAGATGAACATAGATTATTATCAAGTAGATGAAACAAGCAAAAACCCCTAACCAACGAAAGGAGTAGTCAGGCACAGTTATAGCTGAGGGTACCTTGCACAGAAAGAAAAACCATTTGTTCTTCCTTCCTTTTTTTTTCTTTCTACTTTAAAAATTTATTTATTTATTTGAGATAAGCTCTCACTATGTAGATCTGAGTGGCCTGGAACTCTCTATGTAGACCAGGGTGGCCAAGCTGGCCTCAGACTCATAGAGATCCACCTGTCTCTGCCTCTCGAGTGCTAGAATTAAAGTTATGCACCATGATGCCTGGCTTTAGCACCTGGTTCTTTCTTCCCATCTGATAACATTTCTACTTTATTTTATTTATTTATTTACTTATTTATTGGTGTGTGTGTTTGTTTTTGGAGACAGGATTTCTTTGTGTAGCCTTGGCTTCATGGAACTTGCTCTATAGACCTGGCTGGCCTCTAACTCACAGAGATCCACCTGCCTCTGCCTCCTGGGTACTAGGATTAAAGGCATGAGCCACCATGGCCTCGCTTGGCTTTATTTTTTTAAATTTATTTTTTAAAATTTTATTTTATTTCATGTGTATGAATGTTTTGCTCACATGTATATGTGTGTACTACATGAATGCCTGATGCCAGCAAGGCCAAAGGAGGGTGTTGCATCCCCTGGAACTGGTGTTACAGATGAATGAGCTGCCATGTGGGTGCTGAGAACTGAACCTTAGTCCTCTGAGCCGTCTCTCCAGCTCCTTTATTTTATTTAATTAATTTATTTATTTTGAGGCAGGATTACTCTGTATAGCCTTAGCTGTCCTAGAGCTTGCTCTGTAAACCAGGCTGGCCTCGAACACATAGAGATCTTCACAGAGATCGCCTACCTCTGACTCCTGAGTGCTGGAATAAAAGGCATATGTCACCCCCACTGGGGTCCTTTATTTTATTTTGAGACAGAGCCTCAGTATGTAGTTTTGGTTGGTTTCCAACTAATAGTCTTCCTGCCTCAGCCTCCTGAATGTTTTGGTTATAGATGCTTGGCTCCATGTGACAAAATTAGACTTAGAAGACCAATGAATGGACTAGCTTTGTGCATTTTCTTTAAATAGCGTGAGATTTAGTTCTTATTGCATTTCAGTAGGTAGGTATTTCTGTCTCAATTTTTGTATAAGAGGAAAATTACAAACTAAACAGTAGAAAATGGTTGTCTTGATGTTTAATGGACAGAATTAAGGTTTAACCATAGTACCTGCAGTGACTGTTGATGAAAGTCTTAGAAGAATCTTTTTCCTTTCAAATTCTGAGAACTGAACCCATGGTGTCCCACAGTCTCATCATGTGCTCCTCTGCTGAGCCACACCTGCAACTCCAAACCCTTTCACATTAGCTTTAATCTATCTTTATATTAGCATACAGATATGGTAGAGACTTTATAAGTCCCTTTGCCTGTGCCTTGTAGTTTAACAGTTACCCATGTGAAAGGAGAATGACTCCTGTTTTTGCAGAACTTACAGAAAACACATTCAAAGAGAGTAAGAGCTCTGGTTCTTTGTTCTAATTTTTATTTTGACTTTTTATGTAATATTTTATCAATTCTTTGAGGATAGTACAAATGTGTTTTGATTGCATTTACCCTCTACCCTACCCCTCCTTTTCTTTCCTCCTGGATCTACCTTCCCCGGCCCCTCCCAACATCATGCTCTCTTTTCTTACCTTTTTCTTTTTCAGTAGGCCTCCACATCCAATATATGCTTCATATACACATGGATGCAGTGCCATCCACTAGAGTGTGATTGACCTCCCAGGGGCCACACACTTAAAGAAAGCCGACTCACTGTTCCCCAGAAGCCTTCATTTGTCAACAGCTCCTTAAGGAGGGGTGGGGGCTTGTGAGCCCCTCTCCCATGCACACTAGAGTGTTGACTGGCTTGATCTTGTTTGAATACCCACAGCCACTGGGAGGTCCTGAGTGCAGGGGTCCTGCCATGTTCAGAAGGATCTACTTCATTCCAGTCCTCCCTGACCTCTGGCTTTAACAGTCTCTTCTGCCCCTTCTTCTGCCATGGTCTCTTGTACAGGGGGAGGGTGATATGGATGTCCCGTGTGTAGCGAGCACACCCAGGACTGATTCTCTGCACTTGGCCAAGTGTGAGTTCCTACATTAACTACCATCTGTTACACAAAGAAGCTTCTCTGGTGAAGTCTGAGAGCTGTGCTAATGTATAGGTATAGAGATGCAAATGCAGACCTCAACTTGGTATTATGTCCATTTATCAAAAGAAGAATGGTAGGTTCATTCTTGGAGTCTGTGAGCTCCCTCTCCATGGGTTCATGGCCAGATTTCTAGTACAATGTATACATTCCCCACTGTGGAGTGAACCTTAAACCTCCATATTATCCCTGCCACTATTGCACCCATGTGCACAACTGACCATACCAGTCATTGTAGTCTACAGGATTCACAGCAGCCTACATAGCACCTTCAGGATTATGAAAGCTAACCTACAAGAAGGAAGCTTCCTGATTGGTACCAACTTGATTTCTCCATTCCTTTGACTACTTTGTGTCGTGTCTTCAGCAGTAGGATCTTAGCATTAAGTTCTGGTGGCCAGCAAGAGCAGTGACCATAATCTTTATTATTTGGGAGTCTCTGGGATACCACTGACCAACTACTTGAAGTATTCTGCATGTGGCATTGGACTTTTTCATTTGGCAACTTATGGCTTCTGGGAGGAACATTGTCCTTTGTGTAGGGTAACTCCAGCTCTTCTGTATGCTATAGTTACAGATGCATGCATCCTTTGTGTAGGGTAACTCCAGCTCTTCTGTATGCTATAGTTGCAGATGCATGCATCCTTTGTGTAGGGTAACTCCAGCTCTTCTGTATGCTACAGTTACAGATGCATGCATCCTTTGTGTAGGGTAACTCCAGCTCTTCTGTATGCTATAGTTGCAGATGCGTGCATCCTTTGTGTAGGGTAACTCCAGCTCTTCTGTATGCTATAGTTGCAGATGCGTGCATCCTTTGTGTAGGGTAACTCCAGCCCTTCTGTATGCTATAGTTGCAGATGCGTGCATCCTTTGTGTAGGGTAACTCCAGCTCTTCTGCATGCTATAGTTGCAGATATGTGCATCCCTTGATTCAGCAATTCAACTTCTTAGGATTTACTTTTGCAGATACATTTGTCCACATAAGAAATGATTATGTGTCCTGGATTTTTCACAGTGGACTACTATCAGAAACAGCTATCTATTGTTTTGTTTGTTGCTTGAGACACGTCTTACTATGGAGCCCAGCCTGGCCTCAAGCCCATAATACTTCTGCCTCGGCTGGGTAAGTTCAGGAATTACAGGTGTGCACCACCACATCCAGCAACACAAGTGCACCTGTAGCAGAGATTAAATAAGTTATGATGTATCTGTAAAGTGGGATATTATGCTGCTGCTCTATTTGTTGAGGATATGAACTTTAAGATAGGTTGTAGTAAGAAAGAGCAAGATGCAAACCATTGTGTATTGCTGTGCATAACATCACATTGTTAAAATAGTAGGTTGAAAATCTAATAACGGGACTAGAGAGATGACCCAGGCCTTTAAGAGAACTGACTGTTCTTCGACAGGACTTGGGTTCAATTCCTAGCCCCCATATGAGAGCTCACAATCCTCAGTAGTAACTGCAGTCTCAGGGGATCCAGCGCTGCCTCTGGCTGCTGCAGGCAATGCATTCATCTGATGCATAGACATATATGCAGGCCAAACACCCACACACTGAAAATAAAGATAGAAGGAAAAGATCTAATGACTTTTGTCTGTGGCCAAGAAAACTAGGTGGATGGGGAATGGCAAGGGAGCAACGTTTGTCTCTAAAAGGACTTTTGAATACTAACTTTTAAACCTGAATCCTCTGTTTTTTGTTTTTTGTGTTTTTTTTTTTTTAATTCCCACACTGAGGTTATCAGGAGCTTGTGGTCTCTGTGTCCCTCTTGGCTCTGATCTAGTCTCTCCTTTGTCTTTCCTAAAGACACATCCGGCCACCCATTCTGCCTTCTGAGTTTCCTGGCAGCAAATGAGCTTCTGTTTTTCTTTTTCTTTAAAATATTTTTTTGCCCTTTTCCTCCTTGCATTCAGAATGTATTAAATTGATGGCTGAATGCAGTGAGCTATTCCACATCTTCATTTACAAGCACATTTTATAAACCACCTTATATTGATTCTTAGAATTGAGAAGTATTCCCAGCACTAGCTAAGGTATTCAGGCATCCAAGCCAGTGCACAGTGAGTCCTGTGGCCCAGTGGCTCTCCTGTCTAGGCTGTGTGACACCAAGTGCCTGTCAAGCCTATTATATGCACACCCCCATTTTGTGCTGGGGATGGAACTCACAGTCTTGTACACGGCACCTGAGCCACCCTAAACAAGGCCAGGTTATGAAGCACAGACTGGCCTCTAACTCACCTCTCAAATGCTAGGCCTGCAGGCTGCCATGGAGCCCATGTTCCCCCTCCCCCCTTTTTACTTCTTTACCTGTTCATTTTCTTGTGTGCCTTTCATGTGTGTTTATTTTGGTGCTGGGAATTGAGTCAGAGCCTTTGTTTGCTAGCATGTGCTGTTGCTGAGCTATACCTCAGTCTGTAGTTTCCATTAGGGTCCACTCTTATGTCCCCTGTTAAGCTCATACTGTGTAAACCATACACTGTGCTTCACTTATTGACCTATTAGATTTTGGTATGAATTTGTTTAGATTAAAAATAACTACACTGGCTGGGCGATGGTGGCGCACGCCTTTAATCCTAGCCCTCAGGAGGCAGAAGCAGGCGGATCTCTGTGAGTTCGAGGCCAACCTGGTCTACAAGAGCTAGTTTAAGACAAGCTCTAAAGCTACAGAGAAACCCTGTCTCGAAAAACAAAACAAAACAAAACAAACAAACAACAACAAAAAACTACACTGGATTTCCCTGTTTGTATGTATGTATGTATGTATGTATGTATGTATGTATTTAATCATACCTCTCGATGGAAAGTGGAGTTGTCCCATTCTTTTTTATTTTTTCATTTTTTTCCAAGACAGTGTTTCTCTGTGTATCCCTGGCTGTCCTGGAACTAGCTCTGTAGACCAGGCTGGCCTTGTACTCACAGAGATCCACCTGTTTCTGCCTCCTGAGTGCTGGGATTAAAGGTGTGCACCACTAGCACCCGGAGGGTTGTCCCCACTCTCTTGCTATCACGGTGTCACAACAGATAACCCAGGAGAGACATGTCTCTATATAAGACACTTGTCTGTAGGATAAATCCTTAGGATTGTTATACCAAAAGGTCTGTGCATTGAAAGGGTGACTACAATTTTGTTACATTTTATTTATCTCTCTCTGTGTGTATGCATGTATAGACAAGTCTTAGAGTGTGTTGAGGTCAAAGGACAACATGTTAGAATTCTCTCCTTCCACCATGTGGATCCCGGGGACTGAACTTAAACCTTTAGGTTTGGTGGCAGGCACCTTTACTCATGGAGCCATCTTGCTGGCCCCTGTACATTTAAAATTTTGATCATTTCAAGTTGCTGTCCTTAGGGATTTAATAGTTCATAGGATATAAGGTCACCCAGGCTTTTTTAAAAAAGACTTCTAGTGAGGGCTGGAGAGATGGCTCAGTGGTTAAGAACACTTAGTGCTCTTCCAACAGAGTGGAGTTCAGTTCCAGCACCCCTGTCAGGAGTCTCAGAGCCATCTTTAGCTACAGCTTCAGGGGATCTTGCATCTTCTTCTGGCCTCCATGGGCATCTGCACTAGTGCACGTCCCCACACAGAGCACATATATGGATAATTTAAAAGTAAAAGAAATCTTTAAAAAAACCCACAAAACCAAAAAACAAAGGTATGATACTTCATGCTTGTAATCCTAGCACTTGGAGATGGAGGCAGAAGGATTAGGAGATAAGGTTGAGCCTCTTGCTCTTAAAAAAAAGAAAAGAAAAAAAAAGTAAGGAAAAAAGCTTCTGGAGTCCACTTATGGTATAAAGTCAAATATTGATTAAGGGTGGATAAGAATCAATATTAGTGGACTGGAGTCGTTTACTACTGAAGCTGCTTAAGGTCCCATGAGGAGAAATACTCAGTGTACTAAAATGCTTAAATGCGGCCATCAGAAGCTTAGCAAGTAAAGATGGCTGCTGTAGCCACTGCTGTCAGGCAGCCCCGATGATAGCTGCACCATGCTCACTGCTTCTGTTTTTATCCTTAGGACCTTAGCATCCTGAGCCGTTTGGATTCATAGCCCTCCAGGCTAAGCTGTCAGAGTTCATCATGTCCAAGTTAAAAAGCTCAGAGTCAGTCCGGGTGGTGGTCCGCTGTCGGCCCATGAATGGCAAAGAAAAGGCTGCATCCTATGACAAAGTGGTAGATGTGGATGTGAAGTTGGGGCAGGTGTCTGTGAAGAACCCCAAAGGCACATCCCATGAGATGCCCAAGACCTTCACCTTCGATGCCGTCTATGATTGGAATGCCAAGCAATTTGAACTCTATGACGAGACGTTCCGGCCACTTGTGGACTCTGTCCTACAGGGTTTCAATGGCACAATTTTTGCCTATGGACAAACAGGAACTGGGAAAACCTATACCATGGAGGGAGTCCGTGGTGACCCTGAGAAAAGAGGGGTCATCCCCAACTCATTTGATCACATCTTCACCCACATCTCTCGATCGCAGAATCAGCAGTACCTGGTCAGGGCTTCTTACTTAGAGATCTATCAGGAAGAGATCCGAGATTTGCTCTCAAAGGATCAGACCAAAAGGCTGGAGCTCAAAGAAAGACCTGATACAGGCGTGTACGTGAAGGATCTCTCTTCCTTTGTCACCAAAAGTGTGAAGGAGATAGAGCATGTGATGAATGTGGGGAACCAGAACCGTTCTGTCGGTGCCACCAATATGAACGAGCACAGCTCACGGTCACATGCAATCTTTGTCATCACGATCGAATGCAGTGAGGTGGGCCTAGATGGTGAAAACCACATCCGGGTAGGAAAACTGAACCTTGTAGACCTTGCTGGCAGTGAGCGGCAAGCCAAGACTGGTGCTCAAGGGGAAAGACTGAAGGAAGCGACCAAGATCAACCTGTCCCTTTCAGCCTTGGGTAATGTTATCTCTGCCCTGGTAGATGGCAAAAGCACCCATATTCCATATAGAGACTCAAAGCTGACTAGGCTTCTCCAGGATTCCCTTGGTGGCAATGCCAAAACTGTGATGGTAGCCAATGTGGGGCCTGCCTCTTACAATGTAGAAGAGACCCTGACCACTCTGAGATATGCCAATCGTGCCAAAAACATTAAGAACAAGCCAAGGGTCAATGAGGACCCAAAGGATGCTCTGCTTCGAGAATTCCAGGAAGAAATTGCTCGGCTCAAGGCCCAACTGGAAAAACGTTCCATTGGCAGGAGGAAGAGGCGAGAGAAGCGGAGGGAAGGTGGTGGCAGTGGTGGGGGTGGGGAAGAGGAGGAGGAGGAGGGAGAAGAGGGTGAGGAGGAAGGGGATGATAAGGATGATTACTGGCGGGAACAGCAAGAAAAACTGGAGATTGAGAAGCGGGCCATTGTAGAGGATCACAGCTTGGTTGCAGAGGAGAAGATGAGGCTACTGAAGGAGAAAGAAAAAAAGATGGAGGACCTGCGGCGGGAGAAGGATGCTGCTGAGATGCTGGGGGCCAAAATCAAGGTGCTGTGCCCTTCCTTAGCCCCTTTCCCTTTCAGTGCCACTTCTTTGATCAGAAGAATTATACAGTGGGGGCTTGGCATGGTGACAAACACCTTTAATCCCAGCATCCAGGAGGCAGAGGCAGGTGGATCGCTTGTGAGGCCTACATAGTAAGTTCTAGGACAGCCAGAGCTACAGAGTGAGACCTTGTTTTTCCATCCCCCCCAAAATAAAAGTCAAACCAAGCTGCATTCATGATAGTTGTCATGTATGTGCACTGTATGAAGAACAGCTATAAAACTAATACCCAGGCATCCTCGCTACCAGTGAGGAATAGGACAGTCCTCTTTTCTTCTCTCTCTTTTTTTCTGTGAGAAAGTAGGTATCATTTTGATTATTTGATGTTTCTGTTTGTATTTTGGATCAGTGTCTTGCTATATATATATAGACCACTTTGACCCTGAGTTACAGCAATCCTCCTGCCTCAGTCTAGTAAGTACTAGGATTACAGGTGTACACCACTTTGCGCAGCATTTCTTTTTTTAAAGGCAGGGTCTCACATAGTCCAGGCTGGCCTTGAACTTGATAGTAGCCGAGAATGAGCACAGGAATGTGCCATCATGCCCATGGGGTACTGGAGATCAAAGCCCTTGATTGGTGCACGTGGGACAAACACGCTACCAACTGAACCACAGCCTCAGTGTCCATTTCCTTAGATGCGCCTGTGTTCGCTCCTCCAAAGGTAGTCATCTTGAACCCAGTGATGCTGTCGCCTTGCTTTTGTTTCCTCTAGCATCTGTCTACTTTCGCATGGGCATTTACTTAGAGTGTTATCGTGTTTGCTTTTATTTACTAGCGATCACATCCCTAAGAGCCTGGACTGATGCCTCTAGTCATGTCCATTACTGTTACTGTTCTGAATATTCTGTGACATTCCATTCTCCTCGTAAGGGCCATTCCCGTGTTCTGCTGTGACCATTCTTGCGCCTGACTCCAGGAGACTTTCTGGCACCCTTAGATTCTAGAGTGAATCTTTTTTTTTTCTTTCATTTTTTGAGTCAGGGTGTCTCTGTGGAGCCCTGGCTGTCCTGGAACTCACTCTGTAGACCAGGCTGGTGGAGACTCAGTTCCGCCTGCCTCTGCCTCCTAGTGCTGGGATTAAAGACATGTGCCACCACGGCCAGGGTCTAGAGGGAAGCTTTTGAAGCACCCACTTTACTCCTCATGCTACCCACCGTGGTGATTATCTGACTAACTTTTGTATAGTAGTGAGAGTAGAACAGTGTCTTTGTGGGATTTTAGCCCGGTACCCTGTTGTATACTGCTGGTTAGTTCTGCCACCCGCAGCCCCCTCCAGTTTTCCTGTGTTGTTCTCTTAATTGGTGTGGGGGGTCTTGACCCTATTGCTGATGCGCTTCCTGACACCTGCTCTGCGTTTCCTCAGATGCTGGACGGTATTCTAGAGCACGGTAGCCCTCAATGCAGTGCACTGTTTCCTTGGGTGCCCGGACTAGGGCTGCCTATGGGTTCTTTCTTACTGAACTTATACAAATTTTAATTTCTTCTCTAAAATATATCCATGTTCTCTCCCTCCCCGCCCCTCCAGCCTTTCTGCAATGTGGTCTTACTGTGTAGCACTGGCTATGGAGTTCACTATGTAGAACAAGCTGGCCTTAAACTCACAGAAATCTGTCTCTGCCTCATGAGTGCTGAGATTAAAGGTGTCTCATCACCATGCACCTTACCCCAGCTAAAGTTCCATTTCTTTCTTTCTTTTCCTTTTTTATTTTTTTTTATTTTTTTTTTTTATTTTTCAGACTGGTTTTGAACTCAGAGATCCGCCTACCTCTGCCCCCTGAGTACCGGGATTAAAGACGTGGGCCACCACTGATCAACTAACTAAAATTTCTTAAGAGCAAGGCAGAGGAGGTTTTGGTTTCTGGGTTTTTGTTCCCCTGGCCTTAGCTTCATCTACACGTTGAAGGCTCTAAGTCTGTACGGGCCTGCCCATAGCTGCCTTCTAGCACCCAGGCTCCACAGCCTTCTGTTGGCCGATGCCATCAGAACAGCCTTCCACCTTCCTTACCTCAGTGAAGCTAGACTCCTAGGAGTTGTCCTTTCTTGCTCTTCTTTCCTCTCTTTTTGTGGTCTCCTCAGTCCCAAGGCTTCTTGCTTTTACCTCATCAGGGCCTTTGCAACCTAGCTACCATCATACACACACACATACACACACCATACCACACCACACCGCACCACATCATTATTAGGGCCTTTGCAACCAAGCTACTGCCATACACACACACACACACACACACACACACACACACACACACACACACACACACACACACACAATGTGTAGTAGCCTCTTGCCTGCACTCCATCAGCATACCCTCTTTCAGGAATTTCTCCTGTTGCGGGGTGAGATCTTAAAACCCAGTTTGCGGGCTGGAGAGATGGCTCAGAGGTTAAGAGCATTGCCTGCTCTTCCAAAGGTCCAGAGTTCAATTCCCAGCAACCACATGGTGGCTCACAACCATCTGTAATGGGGTCTGGTGCCCTCTTCTGGCCTGCAGGCATATACACAGACAGAATATTGTATACATAATAAATAAATAAATATTTAAAAAAAAAACCACAACCCGGTTTGCCTGTGCGCTCATGCTCTTTGAGGCTCTCAGGATCAAACAGGGTTTTTTAACAGGGTTCTGAGGCTTTTGCTTTAACCTCTACTGATTTTGTCAACTTCCTTATTCTACCCTTGCTAACAAAAGGGTATTCTTAGGAAATTCTTATTCTTTACTTCAGCTTTTTGTGTAGCTGTCCCTTCAGACAGGAAGCTATCTCCAACTTCCCCCAAAGCCTGCCTCTGTTCCCATTCCCTCTCCCTCTAGCTTCTCAGAGTTTCCTCACAGTAACATCCCATGCCATCTGCTAAAAGCCTACTTATTTGTCTGTGTCCCTCGGCAGGCTCTGGGCCTTATGGTCCTCACTGACAGAAACATCTCTGGTCTGTAGCACACCAGATAGATTTAGTATGTCTAGAGTGGGATTAATGTTCTGGATAAACAACCAATAAAGGACTTGGTTAAAAAAACAAACAAAGAAACTAACAAACTCTGAAAGCCATAATATCTCAAACAGCCATACCTTCAGTGTCATCAGAATGAAGTCCCATCCCGTTCTGGACAGGATGCATGTATTTTTCCCCAGAGTAGTTTTTGTTTGTTTTGGGAGACAGTATGTCAATACGTAGCCCAGATTGGCCTGTAACTTGTAATCCTCCAGCCTTAGCCTCCTGAATGTTCAGACCATAGGCATGCACTGTCATGCTTAGTCATGAGAGTATCCTTCCAGTCTTCCTGTGAGGGGTGTGTTGTTCTGGGGGAGACCACAGGATGGATTTTACTTTGTTTCTCACTCAGGCCATGGAGAGTAAGCTGCTTGTTGGAGGAAAAAATATAGTAGATCATACAAATGAACAGCAGAAGATTTTGGAGCAGAAGCGTCAGGAGATCGCAGAGCAGGTAACTTTGCGTTCTTACGTGGGGAGGAAGGCGTGGACTGACGTGATTGAGGCCACAGAGCTGACACCTGTGGTATGAGAGCAGCTTCAGAGGGAGCGGAGAGGAGCTGCCAGCCCCATGCTAGCCGGAGACCGACTGGGAGCATCCAGACCCATACTGTGTAGACATGGTCGCTAGGGCAAGCTGATGAATTTTGTGGTATCGCTCAGAAACGTCGAGAAAGAGAAATCCAGCAGCAAATGGAAAGTCGAGACGAGGAGACCTTGGAACTAAAAGAGACTTACACCTCGTTGCAGCAGGAGGTAGACATCAAGACCAAAAAGCTCAAAAAGGTAGGAGGCGGAGGTGCCGGGGCCCTGGGGGAGGGTGCACCTTCTACGGACAGCCTTTCCTCATCCGTGTCCCTTGGCTTCAGCTCTTTTCCAAGCTCCAGGCTGTGAAGGCTGAGATCCACGACCTGCAAGAAGAACACATCAAGGAGCGCCAGGAGCTGGAGCAGACGCAGAACGAGCTCACCAGGGAACTTAAGCTCAAGTGAGTACCTGTTGGCAGGGTCCTGCCATCCCCTAGGTTCAAAAACCTAAGGCATCATACAAGCGTTCTGCCAACTGCACTGCTTCCCCAGGCCCCTGAGCAATCTATTTTTAATGCTTTGTAGGTGATAAAGTATAGCAGCATGTCTGTCCTCTGAGCACTTGGAAGGTTGAGGCAGGAGGATCACAAACCCAACCCAGACTGTACAGTTAGAGCTTGTCTTAAAAACAAACAATAGCCAGGCGGTGGTGGCATATGCCTTTATTCCAGCACTCGGGAGGAAGAGGCAAGCGTATCTCTGTTGAGTTCGAGGCCAGCCTGGTCTACAGAGCTAGTTCCAGGACAGATTCGAAAGCTATAGAGAAACCCTGTCTCAAAAAACCAAAACACAAGAACAACCAAACAACAATGAAAAATCAGTGCTGAGATGATGTTAGTATTTCAACCAATCAATAAGCCATCTTTAGATTTTTTTTTTTTTTCTGAGAAAGGGTCTCATGGTGTAGTGGTGTAACCCTGGCTGACTTGGAACTCACTAGGCAGACCAAGCTGGCACTGAACTCACAGAGCTCTGCCTACCTCTGCCTCTGCATCCTGAGCACTGAGAATAAAGGAATGTTCTTTTTCTTTTTTTGGTTTGGTATTTATTTATTTTTGGTTTTATGCCTCTACCTCAGTTTCCCCTACTTCCTTTCCTCCTCCTCATCTCTTCAGAAAAGGGTAGCCCTCCCATGGATATCAGCCAGCCATGGGATATCAAGCTGCACTGAGCCTAGGCACCTCCTCTCCTATTAAGGCTGGATGAGGCTCCCAGTAGGAGAAAAGGGTCCCAAAAGCAAGCAGTAGAATCAGAGACAGCCCCTGCCCCTACTGTTAGGAGTTCCACAAGAAGGCTAAGCTACACAACCATAACATATATGCAGAGTGCCTAGATCAGTCCCATGAAGGTTCCCTGGTTGCTTGTTCAGTCTGTGACCCCTGTGAGTCCAGGTTAGTTGACTTTGTGGGTTTACTTGTGCTGTCCCTGAGCCCTCTGCCTCCTACAATCCTTCTTTCCCCCTCTTCCTCAGGATTCTCTGAGCTCCACCTGATGTTTGGCTGTGGGTCTCTGCAGCCGTTTCTGTCAGTTGCTGGGTGCAACCTCTCTGATGACCACTGGGCTGGGCACCAATCTATGAGTACAGAAGAATATTGTTAGGAATCATTTCACTGATTTTTTTTTTTTTGCCAGTTATGCTTGATTCTATCCTAGGTCTCTGGAGTATCCAGCCTTTGGGTCCTGGCCCTCTAGCAAATGTCAGGGGTGAGCTCCCTCTCATGGTATGCTTCTTAAGCTGGACCAGCCATTGTTGGCTACTCCCACAATTTCTGTGCTGCCTTTACCGAAGCACATGTTATAGGCAGGACAAATTGTAGGTCAAGGGTTTTGTGGCTGGTTGATGTCTCAGTCCTCCCACTGGTTATAGGAGATGGCTGGTTCAGGCTCCATAGCCCCCATTGCTAGGAGTCTTAGTGAGGGTCACCCTTATGGATGCCTGAGGGTTTCCATTGCACTATGTTTCCAGATCTTCCCAGAGATGCCCCCCATTCCAGCTGTGTGTCTCAGTACTCTCTCTCCATCCTCCCGCCACTGATCCCTCCTGTTTCCATCCTCACCCCGCACCCAGACCCCTCCCCTAAAGGGATTTTCAAACAGGTTCTTTTACCGATCAAGTTTTAAATTTGGAAAGGAGTCCTTAAAATTCAAAGTGTGTAAGGCGACTGGAAAGACGGCTCAGTGGTTAAGAGCACTTGCTGCTCCTACCGAAGACCTGGGTTCAGTTCCCAGAACCTACATGGTGGTTTACAACCATCTATAACTCCAGTTCCAGGATATCTGACACCCTCTTCTGTCTTCTGTGGGCACCACAGTGGTGCCCAGACATATAATTCAGGCAAAACATTCTATACATATAAGGTGACCTAAAAAATTCAATGTGTATGGGGCTGCTAAGATGAACACAGGTAAAGGTGCTTGCTGTGTAACCCTGATGACTGGAGTTTGATCCTTAGGAAGCACATAAAGGTAGGAAAGATTTTTTTTCCATGAAGTTGTTCTCTGACCTCCACACATGCACTGCAGCACTAGCACACACACACATGCACACACACACATTTGCACGCACACATGCACACACATGCACGCACACATGCACTCACACATGTGCACACACACTGTTTGTAGCAGTCCTCTTTGTAGGCAGGTAGAAAAAAGATCAGAACAAGAACTGTCAAAATATTAATAATAGTCACCCCCTGGATACTAGAAATATGAATAATTATATTTTCTAATACATAAATAGAACCTTTGCAACCAGAAAAACCATGTTGTGAAAAATAATTCTTGAAATATCAAACAAAAGAAAGAGAAAATGTCACATTCTCAAAAACTGTTGGAGGAAGCCATTTTTTCTTAGTGGCCTGCCCTTCTGAGGGCTTTGTCCCATGTCCATCCCATAGTAACATCCTTTTGGCATTGTTTGTTCTGAGGTTTTGGAATAACAGGCAAATATGAGCCAATCACAATCATAGATACAACCTAGTGAGGTCTCGCTTCCTGTTTGGTATTTTCCTTTTATTCTTCTTGCTTGGTATCCCTGGCCTGCCTGTAACTCATTGTGTAGCCCAGGCTGATCTTGAATTCATGGTCCTTCTGCTTCAGCCTCGAGTAGTGGAGTGCAGTGTATGTCACCTGCCGGGATGTTTGATGCCCTTTTTGGTTCCTGGTCAGGCAGAAGCTCAGAAATCATCTTTATTTTGGTGTTGGTAGGAACTTCCATTCAGCCCATCTTACTAACCTGGATGATTAGAATGGACGGTGTTCCAGCTTGGGCAGCAAGTCACAGAACTGGGTGGAGCCATTTCCTTCTGTCCTGCATTCAGCACTGCAGAAGGCCCACTTACCGTTACTTTGGGAAGCAAATGTTAGCCCTAGCATGGCTTCTATGTCACCTCCCCCTGCCACACACACACACGCGCACACATGCACGCACACATGCACATACACTGTCCACTCACATCCTCACTCTGCCTGGGTAGGAGTGTCCTTTCCATATTCCTGATACAGATCACAATTAGCACCTGCTGGTGCTGCATTGTTACCTGTTACCTCTTTTATCAGGTAAGGACCAGGTGTCTTTCATGTTTGTGTCTTAACTATGTAGGGTTTTGGCCTATAGTACTTGCTCAATAAATGTTTGCTGAGTGACTTGACTCCTACTCTTATTTTGTTGTTGTTTTTGGAGAAAGGATCTCACTCTAGCCCAGGATGGCATCATAGACTCAAGGGAAACTCCTGCCTGAGCTTCCCAGGTAGCTGACTATAGGTCTGTGCCTCTGCTTAGTTCTGTGTGCATTCTTTATGTGTATTTATATATGTATATTCTTACAGGCATCTTATTATAGAAAACTTTATCCCTTTGGAAGAGAAGAATAAAATTATGAATAGGTCCTTCTTTGATGATGAAGAAGACCATTGGAAATTACACCCTCTCACCAGACTGGGGTGAGTCACTGCTGAACTGAAGCAGATTTGCTGGTGGGAAAACAGAAAGAATGTTGCATGATGGGACTGGGTCACTGGGATGTGGGGAGAACACATTGAAACTTGGAACCTGCCTGCCTAATTCTGTGGGAGCTACAGGCCCAGGAGGTACAAGCTGGGTCCAATCATAATATTAGAAACTGGGAGGCTCCATCACCCATGCACCAGTTATTTACAGTTTCCCATGACTCAAATCTTTCTTTTCCCTGTTGGCTGGGGTGTGCTAGGACAGAGGGGTTATTTTGTATGTCAGTCTCCACCTGGACCATGCTGGGGATGTGGAGCTGTCTGTCAAGGAAGCAGGGATAGTAGTGCTGGTAGCTATGCTTGTCTGGTGTCTGAGAACAAGACAGTGACTGGGGTCCCTTTCAGGTTAAAGGAGGCATGATGCCCACATTTGGATCAGTTGGCACCTCAAGCAAAAAATCTTAGAAGTTAGCACATGGCTTCTGTCAGCCTTAGTCCCAGAAGTTACTGTTTTCAGTTCTCTCTGGCTTGGAGTACTTCTCAGAGTACTCTCCGAGTGCTTATCCCATTGGCCTGGCCCTGGCCTGTGGGGCATATTCCAGCAGGGCCTTAACCACTGTCATCTGTTTTCAGGAGCCAGCAGATGATGAAGCGGCCAGTCTCTGCCGTGGGATACAAGAGACCCCTGAGCCAGCACGCACGGATGTCCATGATGATTCGGCCAGAGCCCCGATACAGGGTGAGAAGACTGTAGTTGGTTTTTTTACTCTTTGCTCTTTGGCTCTTGTTCTTTGCTCTTTTCTTTTTCTATCTTTCTTTTTTTGGTTTTCAAGATGGGGTTTCTCTATGTAACAGTCC
Source organism: Ondatra zibethicus (assembly GCA_004026605.1). Taxonomy (NCBI): domain Eukaryota; kingdom Metazoa; phylum Chordata; class Mammalia; order Rodentia; family Cricetidae; genus Ondatra; species Ondatra zibethicus. The sequence continues at coordinate 62,879 of PVIU01004786.1, read as the reverse complement.
TGGATGTCCTGGAACTAGCTTGTAGACCAGGCTGGCCTCGAACTCACAAGATCTGCCTGCCTCTGTCTCCCGAGTGCTGAGACTAACGGCATGTGCCACCACTTGTTGGCTGAGGTTTCTGTCCTATCCAATTGCTACAGCTGTTTAGTTCCAAATAAACACACAGAGGCCTATTTTAATTATAAACTGATTGGCCTATTAGCTCAGACTTCTTATTAACTCTTACATCTTCTATTATTCCATAATACTTGTCTTTGTTAGCCATGTGGCTTGGTACCTTTTTTGGTGAGGCAGTCACATCTTGCTTGCTCTGTGTCTGGGTGACAACTGCAGACTGAAACTTCCCTCTTCCCACTTCCCAGAATTCTCATTGCCCCACTTCTACTTCCTGCCTGGTCGCCCTGCCTATACTTCTTGCCTGGCTACTGGCCAATCAGTGTTTATTTAAAATACAAGTGACAGGGTACATACTATTGTCCCACAACACTTTCCCCCCACTTTTTTTAAACAACAACTCTGAATTGAATCTCTTTTGTTTAGCTTTTCTACTGACCATTATCCATAACAACTTGTAACCAACATTCTAAACAAAAGCAAACATCCATAATCCATTTTTTGAGACTGTGGGCATAGTTTTCTAGGCTACGTCCTGCTGATTGGGGGCACTGATCATCTTATGGGGGCCTAAAGAAAATTTAGAATTATGATCAAGTCCTGACTGGAGTATCCTGTGAGGCTTGATCATCTCAGGCAGCAGTCTATGAACTGTTATGGATGTAGAACTCAGACATCTGAGCCATTTGGAGATTTCCCAGGGGCTCTTCCTTGGTCAAACCTGATTTTTCTTAATGCAGAATGAATCCACAGTCCCTCATTTCCTGTGGGAACAAAAGCAAAACCTCTTCTCCAAAAGTAACATATCTTTTGACTTAAATTTTAAAGTCAAAGCATTTTCAAAAAAAATATATATATATAGGATTAATCCAGCAGCAAATGTCTTTTAACAGCTTTTGCTCCTTCCTCAGTCATCAAACAATTTAATGACAACACAATAACATACAGTATCTAGACTGTGTATTTTTTTCATCTTTACATGGCTTTATTTTAACCTCTATTTTTTTTTTTTAATTTTTATTTTTTGGCTTTTTGAAACAGGGTTTTTCTGTGTATCTTTGGCTATCCTGGAATTCACTCTGTAGACCAGGTTGTCCTTGAACTCAAAGAGATCCACCTGCCTCTGCCTCCCAGGTATTGTGATTAAAGGTGTGCACCACCACACCTTGAACTCACAGAGATCTGTCTGCCTCTACCTCCCGAGTGTTGGGATTAAAGGTGTATGCCACTATGCCCAACTACTCTCTTTTTTTTTCTCCCAAGCCTACATATATTTTTAGACACACAGTAAACCATTTAGAGGTTTTCTTTGTCTTTGAATCTATTTTTACTGTATAACTTTCTTCCTCTGACCACATGAGCCTTTAATTTGCTAAGCAATATGTCTAGGATTAAAGCTCTTTCCTTAGCTCTTTCCTGAGAGTCTAGTCTCATGGCAGAGGTACTGGCCGGAGCCATGTTTATTGCCACAACTCTATGGTTTTTCAAGGTCCCTGCCACCACCAGAAAGTATGCAGTCATCTTTTCATCAACACCATTTAAGTGTTTCGTGGCAAGACTTAAAAGAGCTGCAAGGTTTTGCTGCTAAAGCTGAGTCAGGAAGCCTCTCTTAAATGAGAGCGCTTGCCTCTAACAAGCAGAGCACACCTGAGAAATTGCTGTTATCAATAAGCCATGCTTAACTCTATTATTTTCTATCTAGAATAACTTCCCAAGCTCTCTCAGGCTTTTAAGTGGATTTGGTCAGCCCCACATTGGTACAACTTTCTGTTGGCTGAGGTTTCTGTCCTGCCCAATTCCCACAGCTGTGTAGTCCCAAATAAATACACAGAGGCCTACATTAATTATAAACTGATCAGCCTATTAGCTCAGGCTTCTTATTAACTCTTATAACTTATATTAGCCCATAATACTTGTCTATGTTAGCCACGTGGCTTGGTACCTTTATCGGCTAGGCAGTCACATCTTGCTTGGTCTGTGTCTGGCTTCTTCTGTGTCTGGGTGACAACTGCAGACTAAAACTTCCCTCGTCCCAGAATTCTCGTTGCCCCACCTCTACTTCCTGCCTGGTCACCCCATTTATACTTATTGCCTGGCTACTGGCCAATCAGTGTTTATTTAAAATACAAGTGACAGGGTACAGGCCATTGTCCCTCAGCAACCACTACCCAACTTGTTCTTTGCTTTTTGGGGGGCCTACCTCTTAGTTTCTAAATAAATCACATGAAATCTTATTCTTTCTTATGAATGCCCAGCCTTAGCTTGGCTTATTTCTAGCCAGCTTTTCTTAAATTATCCCATCTACCTTTTGCCTCTGGGCTTTTATCTTTATCCTTTCTTTACTTCTTACGCTGTAGCTTACTATGTAGCTCGGTGGCTGGCCCCTCGAGTCCTCCTCCTTGCTCTTGCTCCTTGATCTTTTCTTCCCAGATTTCTTCTCCTATTTATTCTCTCTGCCTGCCAGAGAGAATAATCTTTTTTCTGCCTCGCTATTTGCTGTTCAGTTCTTTATTAGACCAATCAGTGTTTTAGACAGGCAAAGTAGCACAGCTTCATAGAGTTGAACAAATGCATCTTTGCATCATTAAATAAATGTTCCACAGCATAAATTAATGTAACACATCTAAGTTATATTCCACAACAAAAGACTGTTCGTGGATTTTAAAAAATTGTTTAAGTGACATTCATTTTTTAAATATGTGCATGTGTGTTTGTGGGGATGGGGAGGCATGCACATGTATGCTACAGCAAGTGTCAGATGACAGCTTGTGGAAGCTGGTTCTCTTCTTTCACCATGTGGGTACCAGGGATCAGACTCAGGTTGTTAGGCTTCGCAGAAAACATTTTAACCCACTGAGTCATTTCACTAACCCCAGTGTGTGTGTGTGTGTGTGTTTCTTTCATGGAGTTTAGGTTGAGAAGTCCTCAGATACCATTATGCCAAGTCACAGTGTGTGTACCTGACTTTCCCAGAGATCTGAGAACACATACAGTAATTTTAACAACTAATACATGAAATAGCATGTGGATGATGAATACTAAATGGAAAGGGAGGGGTTGGGGATGACTTAGTCAGTAAAGTGCTTGTCTTTTGAGCAGGAGGACCTGAGTTCAAGCCCCAGAAACCACACTCAGGCACACCATAATCAGCATGTGGAGGTCAGAGGACATGAGTCAGTTCTTTCCCTCCACTGTGTGAATCCTGGGTATTAAACTTAGGTTAACTGGGGCTGGAGAGATGGCTCAGAGGTTAAGAGTATTGGCTGCTCTTCCAGAGATCCTTAGTTCAATTCCCAGCAACCACATGGTGGCTCACAACATGAGATCTGGTGCCCTCTTCTGGCATGCAGACATATGCAGACAGAACACTGTGTACATAATATATAAGTAAACTTTAAAAAACAAAAAAACAACAGGGTTGATGACATGCACCTTTACCCACAAACCACCTTGCCGGCTCTGGTGTGCCTCACAATCACAGAATTGTCTCTAACAGGAAGATTCCTGGGTCTTGCTGGCTAGCCAGTTTAGCCTGATTTGTGAGTTCCAGGCCCATGAGAGACCCTGTCTCAAGGGAGGTGGGCAGCATTCCTGAGGATGACACCTGAGGACATTCTCTGGCCTCCACAGGCATGCACATACTCCTGCACCTGCAGCCACACACACAGAGATTAGAAATAAGAAAGGCAGATTGAGATTTAGAACCATAGAAAAAAGAGGGGTGGGGAGCAAGCACCCTGACCACAGAGGCCAGTAGACATTAACAGTTAAGGAAGCACTGAGAGTTCTGTGAGACCTTTAGAAAGATAGAGGTGTTCAGTGTTGGGACAATAGACATGTCCTAGGGAACTGCTACTTCCATTTAACATGTGTGTCAGTTGCCTAGCAAGGTAAAATGACATAATTGAGCACTGTTTAGTGACCCCAAAATACCTTGCAATAAAATACTTCCTATCTGCTGGGCCTATACCTGATGTCTGACTGTCCTCTCTAACTGAACTGCTGGGCCTATACCTGATGTCTGACTGTCCTCTCTAACTGAACTGCTGGGCCTATACCTGATGTCTGACTGTCCTCTCTAACTGAACTGCTGGGCCTATACCTGATGTCTGACTGTCCTCTCTAATTGAACTGCTGGGCCTATACCTGATATCTGACTGTCCTCTCTAACTGAACTCTCCTATCTTCCCTGTGCACTTGGTCCTGTTGTTTAGAGCACAGGCAGCTGGAAGTGACGGACTGGGAGACATGATGCATTACTAAGTTGTAAAGCAGTTTGCACTATTCATGATGGCACACGTCTGCAATCCAGCATGCAGGAAGTAACTAATGGCCAGCCTCATCTATATAACATCTTCCAGGTCAGCCAAGGTTACATATAAAGACCTTATCTCAACAAAGAAACAAACAAAACAAACAGAATTATAAAAAGTTGGTGCTAGAAGTGTATACATGAATTAAAAATCTGGTGTATGAAATCCATGAAAATGTGAACTGCTTACCCGATTGGTAAAGTGTGCTCAATTTAAAGTCCCTTCATTTTACTTAATTGTATTTTTGAAACTATCCATGGGCAACCTGTATTTTTGAAATAAAATATTTTTACAGGATCAAATTCTGTAGCTCAACCTGTCTGTATCCCACAATAGCTTCAAACTCATAGCAATCCTCCTGCTTCAGTCTCCCAAGCACTAAGGTTAAAGGTGTGAGTCATCATAACTAGCTTCATTTTAAAAATTATTAAATTTTTTTAATCTCCCTTCAAGCCAGAGTCAGATGAACTGAGTGCTGTTCATCCTGGTGCTTAGTCATTTAAAATTGAGAAAGAAAAGCAAAAACTGCCTATTATGTGGGTTTTAACATGGAGGAAGAAGGGCGGTATCAGGCAGAGACCTTAGAAGCATTTTTTTTAATTGATATTTATTGAGCTCTACATTTTTCCCTACTCCCCTCCCTGGTTCTCCCCTCCCCGCTTCAATCCTCCCCCAAGGTCCCCATGCTCCCAATTTACTCAGGAGATCTTGCCAGCACCACTTGTTGAATAAGCTTCTTTTTTCCATTTGATATTTTTTGCTTCTTTATCAAATATCAGGTGTTCGAAGATGTGTGGATTGATATCCGGGTCTTCTATTTGGTTCCATTGGTCCTCCTATCTGTTCTTATGCCAAAACCAGGCTGTTTTCAGTACTGTAGCTCTGTAGTAGAGTTTGAAGTCAGAGATTGTGATGCCTCCAGAAGTTCTTTTATTGCACAGGATTGTTTTGGCTATCCTGGGTTTTTTGCTCTTCCAAATGAAGTTGAGTACCGTTCTTTCAAGGTCTTTGAAGAATTTTGCTGGAATTTTGATGGGCATTGCGTTGAATCTGTAAATTGCTTTTGGCAAGATTGCCATTTTTAATATGTTAATTCTGCCTACCCAAGAGCATGGGAGGTCTTTCCATTTTCTGGTGTCTTCTTCAATTTCTTTCTTCAAAGATTTAAAGTTCTTCTCATACAAGTCTTCCACTTATTTGGTTAGAGTTACTCCGAGATATTTTATGCTATTTGTGGCTATTGTGAAGGGTGTTGTTTCTCTGATTTCTTTCCCAGCCATTTTATCATCTGTGTACAGGAAGACTACTGATTTTTTTTTTGAGCTAATCTTGAATCCTGCTACATTGCTGAAAGTGTTTATGAGTTGTAGAAGTTCCTTGGTAGAATTTTTGGGATCATTTATGTAAACTATCATATCATCAGCAAACAGTGAGAGTTTGACTTCTTCTTTTCCAATTTGTATCCCCTTGATCTCCCTTTGATGTCTTATTGCTCTAGCTAGGACCTCAAGAACTATATTGAATAGGTATGGAGAGTGGACAACCTTATCTTGTTCCTGATTTCAGTGGAATTGCTGGGAGTTTCTCTCCATTTGGTTTGATGTTGGCTGTTGGCTTGCTGTATGTTGCCTTAGTTATGTTTAGGTATGTTCCTTGTATCCCTGCTCTCTCCAAGACCTTTATCATGAAGGCATGTTGTATTTTGTCAAATGCTTTTGTGCCATCTAATGAGATGATCATGTGGTTTTTATTTTTCAGCTTGTTTATATGGTGGATTACATTGACAGATTTTCGTATGTTGAACCATCCCTGCATCTGTGGGATGAAGCCAACTTGGTCATGGTGGATGATGGTTCTGATGCGTTCTTAAATGCTGTTTGCTAGTATTTTATTTAGTATTTTTGCATCAATGTTCATGAGTGAGATTGGTCTGTAATTCTCTTTCTTAGTATTGTCTTTCTGTGTTTTGGGTATCAGGATAATTGTAGCCTCATAAAAAGAGTTTGACAATGTCTCCTGTTTCTATTGTGTGGAATAATTTGAGGAGTATTGATATTAGTTCTTCTTTGATAGTCTTGTAGAATTCTGAGCTGAAACCATCTGGTCCTGAGCTTTTTTTGGTTCAGAGACTTTTGATGACTGTTTCTATTTCTCTAGCAGTTATAGGTCTGTTTAATTTGCTTATCTGGTCTTGATATTTATCCAGAAAGTTGTCCATTTCCTTTAAGTTTTCCAATTTTGTGGAGTATAGGTTTTCAAAATATGAACTGATGATCCTCTGTGTTTCCTCTTTGTCTGTTGTTATGTCCCCCTTTTCATTTCTGATTTTGTTAATTTGGATATTCTCTCTCTGCCTTTTGGTTAGTTTGGATAAAGGTTTGTCTATTTTGTTGATTTTTCTCAAAGAACCAACTCTTTGTCTCATTGATTCTTTGCATTGTTTTCTTTGTTTCTATTTTGTTGATTTCAGCTCTCAATTTGATTATTTCTTGCTGTCTAGTTCTCTTAGGTGAGTTTGCTTCTTTTTGTTCTAAAGTTTTGAAATGTTCTGTTAATTCACTAGTGTGGGATTTTCCCAGCTTCTTCTTTTTCTTTTTTTTTTTTTTTTTGGTTTATTTAACTTTATTTTATGTGCGCTGGTGTGAAGGTGTCAGATCCCCTGCAACGGGATCCTCAGACAGTTGTGAGCTGCCATGTGGGTGCTGGGAATTGAACCCGGGTCCTCTAGAAGAGCAGTCAGTGCTCTTAACCACTGAGCCTTCTCTCCAGCCCCTTTTCCCAGCTTCTTTATGTAGGCATTTAGTGGTATGAACACTGCTTTCATTATGTCCCATAAATTTGGGTATGTTGTGTGGTCATTTTCAATGAATTTTAGGAAGTCTTTAATTTCCCCCTTTATTTCTTCCTTGACCCATTGATGATTCAGGTGAGCATTGTTTAATTTCCATGTGTTTGTGGGTTTTCTGGAATTGATATTGTTGTTGACTTCTAGTTTTAAAGCATGGTGATCTGATAAGGTACATTGGGTTATTATTTCTTTGTATTTGTTGAGGTTTGTTTTGTTACCGAGTATGTGGTCAATTTTTGAGAAGGTTCCATGAGGTGCTGAGAAGGTATATTCTTTTCTGTTTGGATGGAATATTCTATAGATATCTGTTAAGTCCATTTGAGTCATAACATCTGTTAATTCTTTTATTTCTCTGTTCATTTTTTGTCTGATTGACCTGTCCAGTGGTAAGAAGGGAGTGTTGAAGTCTCCCACTATTAGTGTGTGTGGTTTAATATATGATTTAAGCTTTAGAAGTGTTTCTTTGACATATGAGGGTGCCCTTGTATTTGGGGCATAGATGTTCAGTATTGAAATTTCCTCTTGATGGATTTTTCCTGTGTCTAATATGAAATGTCTTTCTTTGTCTCTTTTGACTGATTTTAGCTTGAAGTCTATTTTTGTTAGATATTAGGATAGCTATACCCGCTTGTTTCTTAGGTCCATTTAATTGGTATATTTTTTCCCAACCTTTTACTCTGAGACAATGTCTGTCTTTGAGGTTGAGATGCGTTTCTTGTATGGAGAAGAAGGATGGATTCTGTTTTCATATCCAGTCTGTTAGCCTGTGCCTTTTTATAGGTGAGTTGAGTCCATTTACATTAAGGGATATTAATGACCAGTGGTTGCTATCTCCTGTTAATTTAGTTTTCATCGTTGGTGATGTTAATTTGTGCATTTTTTTCTTCTTCGGGATTTGCTGTAATGAGATCATCAATTGTCTGTGTTTTTGTTGGTGTAGCCATCTTCCTTGGGTTGGAGTTTTCCTTCTAGTATTTTGTGTAGGGCTGGGTTTGTGGCTAGGTATTGGTGAAATCTAGATTTGTGAATCCAAAGCTCAGATGGTTGTTCCTCATGGTACAGTCAGTGTCACAGTTCTAGTTACCCCGTTGTTTATTCCTTTTCCTGGAGGTAGCTCAGTGCTCCTGTGCTTTGGTTGGCTCCCTTGGAGTTTGCTGTCTCAGGCCTACTTTGGCCTAGGCTGCTGGCTTTGATCTGTTTCTATAAATCTTGGTCTCATCTCCTCCTGCAGAAGTTCCTGGCTTGGAGTTGGACCTGTTGTGGTGATCTCTGACTCTGGATCTGGTCACTGGCTCAGTCCTGATCCGCCATTGTCTCAGGACTGGGTTTGCTCCTGGCTTCTGCTCCTGGTGGAGCTTGTTCTTTCTGTGTCTTAGGTAACTGGTTCAGTCCCACTCTGGTTCCTTTGGAGATTGCAGATTCTGTGTCCGGTCGTTGGCTCAATCCTGGTCTGCCAGTGTCCCAGGGCTGGATTTGCTCCTGGCTTCTGTTCCTGGTGGGGCTTGTTTCCTCCAGCCCTCTCTGTTCAGCAGGCTCTTTTTAAACATTTTTTTCTATCACATTTATTTGTATGTGTTTGGATGCATGTGTGTCATGGTACATGTGTGCAGATCAGAGGACAACTTGGTGGGAGTCAATTCTTTCTTTCTATTCTGTGGGCTCCAAGGACTAAACTCAGGACATAAGGCTTGGCGGCAAGCACCTTTAGTTGCTGAGCCATCTCGCCAGCCCTCCTGGGAGGCTTTTAATGGCAAGTAGCATGCAGGGTTTTGTTTTGTTTGTTCTTTTTGTTTTTTGAGACAGGGTTTCTCTGTGGCTTTGGAGCCTGTCCTGGAACTAGCTCTTGTAGACCAGGCTGGTCTCAAACTCACAGAGATCCACCTGCCTCTGCCTTCCTAGTGCTGGGATTAAAGGCGTGCGCCACCACCATCCGGCCAGTAGCATGCAGTTTTGATCTCAGAGGTTGTCTGGCTTCCTTGTCCTTGCTCATGGCTGCAGTGCTTCTGTTGCAGGCGGAGAACATCATGCTCTTGGAGTTGGATATGCCCAGCCGGACGACCAGAGATTATGAGGGCCCAGCCATTTCCCCCAAGGTCCAGGCTGCCCTAGATGCAGCTCTGCAGGATGAAGATGAGATACAGGTGGATGCATCATCCTTTGAAAGCACTACAAACAGAAAACCCAAGGCCAGGTGAGTGCCTGCTGGCGACCTGTGTCGGAAAGCTTGTGTGTGCCAGGTGTGATAGTGAATACTTTAATCCCGGCCTTCAGGAGGCCCTGCTCCCAGCCCTTGTTCATTTGGCCTACAGTGCTGAGCATCCAAGCCCTCTTTTTAGGTTTCGTGCGTCTTCTGGAAGGTGTGTTGGCCAGGCCCAACGGGTCATGCTGGTCTATTCTAGTGGGTTTATAGTTCAAAAAAATCCTGTTTTTCAGGCCTTTGAGGAAAGGCCACCTTCAAATCTGCATGCTGATTAGTAATGTCCATGTCCATTTGACTTTTGCAGGCCTAAGAGTGGCAGGAAGTCAGGATCTTCCTCCTCAGCAAACCCTGCATCTCAGTTTTACCCACAGTCTCGGGGGCTGGTTCCCAAGTAACCCAGCACCCCCTCCCAGGGTGGGAACAGCATTGTCTTCTGAGAAAAGAGCGAGCATAAAACTGCAGAGATGACTTGAGCCTAAACGCAAAACCGTTCCCCTGAGGAGAAGAGATGGCCTCTTTGCAGATTAAGCGACTCATTCCGCCTGAACATGCTGGTCCTGATTTGGCACTCAGCTCCTCTGGGACGTGTCCTTGAATTAGCATCTCAGAAATGCATGGGTAAGGTAAAGTGCAAAGTTCAAGTGGACAGCAAGAGAATGACCACAACCTTGCTTTCCTCCTTCCTCCCGTTCCCACCCTCCCTTCCTCTCTTCTCTTCTAGCCTCTTCCTCACACCAGGATCCCTTCTTGTTACACAATATGGCATCGAGGCCTCCTTAGGACCATATGTGTGGGGGCCTTGGAGTAAAATGACAGTGGAGCTGGGAAGTGACAGCCCTAGAACTCCAATAGGTGCCTGCTTTTGTCAGGTGAAATGAGAGATCTCACTTGGAACCAAGTCCCAGGATGGCACAACCAGCGATCCAGTTTCCAGGCCCCTCAGTAGGAGTAGATCTGCCTGTGGAATCTGTTGATTGGGGCAGTGGCTTCCAGTTCCTGCTCCAGAAGGACTTGGTGATGGAAGCAATAGAAAAGACATTCCATTTGCCTCCTGGGAGAGTTTGGGGAAATAGCTTTTTTAAAACCTCAAAACCATGACCATCCTGTTAAAGACCTAAGTCTATAAAGCAGTGCCATGTCACTTTACTCTTCATTTGTCACCGTCTTTCTCCAAGTCCACATGCTCTGAGTGGGCTCGTGTCGACCCTCCTTCAGAGTGTGCCTACAGAGTGTGCTTCGAGGTGGGTCTCTGTGTGGGAGGAGGGGCTGGCTCTGCCTTCTCTGATGGGACAGGAAGGGGCACTTCTGAATTGCCCAGTTGGGTCCATGCCTGTCACGGGAGCAGAATGAGTAGTCAGATGAAGAGCTGGAGGCAGGAGACTCAGAGCAGGGGGAAGGGAAGACAGAGATGGAAGCAAAGGAATCCTGTCTGCCTAGAGCAGAAAACCCACTGACTCCTAGAAGTGTGGTTCCCCTAGTTGCTGGCAAGAAGAGGCTCTGAGGGAGTAGACTCAGAGGAGAGTTCACACTTCCTGTTTACATAGATTAGTTCAGTTTGTAAGTTTTAGTTCTTCATATCCTGGCACCTTGAGCTTTATTTTGGTCATTAGGTGACAGTTACTCATTTTCCCCCAAGAGAAATGCGCGACTGTGGGGGGCTGTGTGTGCACAGTGATGTCTGTGCTTTTGTCGTCTGTGAGAGAGACTGAAAACTTGCCCTGTTTTAGAAATACCCCAACGTGCAGCCTTTGCCTTCGTCTGTGATAAAGGCCTATTGGATGGCTAATCCAGGCTAGAAGCACGCCCCCATGTGTGTCTGAGTCCATGATCCAAGCCTGAGGGGACAGTCTTGAGCCCGCAAGTCTGCCACACTGGTGTACCTTGCTGGCATGGTGCCTCAGGAAGATGGCAACTCAAGTAGGCCTTGAGATGCATTTTTAACTCAGCTGCTCAGTCTCCATATCATTTCTGGATCAGAACCTATGGGAAGGAGGAGCTAGCAAGTGCAATGTCTTGACATTCTACAGAATGGAGATCCATTTATCCCCATGTTAGTGATCATTCTTTCTGAGCCGAGAGCACTATTCAGCAGTTCCTAGGGTATAATGGAACCTGTCCTTATCTTTTCTTGGGCTCAAACCCTGCTCCTTATATACTAAGAATTTGCCTGTTTGAATAGGAACCAAATGATGAGATGTGTGGTCTAAGGTGGCTGTCCGCTGGTGACACTGTCTCTCTTACCACATTTCTTCACAGTTAGTCTGAATTCTGTAGGCTAAAAACATTCATGCAGCAAAGCAAAGGATTGGAAACTTCAGGTAATACCATACCTTAATACTGGTGTCTTGAAGTGGCTAATGTGTTGGAGGTGGTGCTGGTTAAGTGATCTACAGAACTTTTCCAGCAAAATAAAAGAAGAAAGCCAGCTGACAGTCATGATGATTAAAGCAAGCTCTGCCCTGTCCCCAGCTGTGTTCCTACAGTGGTCTGTGGAAACCAAGTAGAAGGGTCACCCATGTGGCAATGAAGCTGTCTCTTCCCGGGCAGCCTCTGGTGCTTCTCTTCTCTCAACATGGATCCGATATTGAAAAGAGTAGATGCTAAAATGTCTTGCTGCCCCCAGAATGCTGCTGCTTTGAGTTCTGAATTGAGCCAAGAGTAGAGAACATAGCAGCTCTCTGAGGGACCAAAGCTTTATACTGATAGTTAGCTAGAATGTTCTGGGATGCTGGAAGGCCTCATGCCTGCAGCAGCTATTGCAGTCTTGAAGGATCGAAGAAGACCATCCGGGAGGTGTTTGCAGCTACGTATACAATCCTCATCAGACTCTCTTTTCCTCTGATCTATAGAATGTATCTGGCTTCATAGGACACAATTTCCAGACCCCTAGATTCAGAATCAGAGGCCACAAATCATAGGCATGAAGCACTTTCTTAAGACTGACCTGTGTTGAATTGCCCCCTGTCGGATGCCTGCATGCTGCTTGAACTGCTCCACCCTACACCTCCATGACCCAGGGTGCCAGAGTGTGGTACAGCTCAGGCATGGGCCTGTCTGCCCTTCCTTATCTTATTAAGTCCTCCCTCATTGAATGTAGACTCTGCCAAGTTTCTGAGAAGCGTCAACTCCTTGCTAACCTAGGCTATCCAGTTCTGCCTCACCTTTGCCTCTCGAGTTTGAGGAGCACTGTGAACACCTTGGACCATCCAGACACCATCATGGATGAAATGGGCTACTAATGTACTCTGAAAGCCATAAAGCAAAAGCTCAGAGGGAGCTAGGTAAGATAGTCAGCCCCACAGTTATCATTCAAGTCTTGGTCTGGTACTTTGGAATTCTGGCACCTTCCTCTCTGTCTGTCTCTTGAATAAAATGCTTCTGAGGTTATTTGTGAAAGGAATGATGTGGGCAGACAGAAGGCAGGGGCTTGGTGGCTCTTTGGAGTTACTAATGATCTTGACCTTCTCTTAGGCTGTCTTTAGACAAAGGATATGCCAATACTTGGGACTTTTAAGTTTTACAATTGATATTTATTTGTATTATCTCTTTGTCTAGCGATGTAAAAGTGATTCTAAACTAAGATGTGTAATAAAATCAATCAGATTTATTGTATCTACAAAAAGGTGTCCTTGTAAATGATTAGTGCCTTTTAAAGAGACTTGCCTGTAACTGATGTGCTGTGGTTTTCTTTCACTGTCGAAGCTGTTGTAGTTAGAGGAGAACATCAGCACTGAGTTGTAATACTGACATCCCAAAAGTACAGCAATGAGAGTGATGGGTGGGGGGGGGTGCCTTAGTGGTAGAGTTCTTGCCTAACTTGTGCAAGGCCCTGTCTTTGATCCCCAACAGCATCAAAAGGAAAGAAGAATGGAAGGAAAGAAAGAGACAAAAAAAAATGTGTGTCATATTTTTGTGGCAGGTTCCTAACCTGAGGTACTTGGGCCTGGGGCAAGAGGCATGAAAATTTTTAACTTTATATTTTGTTTTTTAAAGTTGTTTTGAAGGTATTATACATTATACAGTTTATTTTAAGGTATACCCATGTCTCTTTTAAAAACAAAATGCCATGTTGTTTATCATTAAGATAACCAAAATATCAAAATCGGGCCTCGTGTCTTGCAGATTCTCATATCCCAAGATGTGCTGGGTGAACCTCAGCAGGTCGCACACCTCCTTCAGAGAAATGGTACCAACAGAAGGAACCTTGGGTTAGTTCCCCTTCTGTTGTGATAAAATTCAGTGGCCAGCACAACTTATAGAAGAAAGATTTTGGCTGGGCGGTGGTGGCGCACGCCTTTAATTCCAGCACTTGGGAGGCAGAGGCAAGCGGATCTCTGTGAGTTCGAGCCCAGCCTGGTCTACAGAGCTAGTTCCGGGACAGGCTCCAAAGCCACAGAGAAACCCTGTCTCGAAAAACCAAAAAAAAAAAAAAAGAAGAAGAAGAAGAAGAAAGATTTTACTTTGGCTTACAGTTTCAAAGGGTGAGAGTCCATCATAGCAGGAAGCTCAAAGATTAGTCTTAGCCACACACGGAAGCAGAGAGGAAGAAGTGGAAGTGCGCACGGCTGTGAAGTCTTAGAGCCCAGCCGCAGTGACGTACTTCTTCCAGCCAGACTCCTCAAAGTTCCACAGCCTCCCTAAACAGCTGCCAACTGGGGACCAGGTTTTAAATCCGTGAGCCTATGGGGGATGGTTCTCATTTAAACCAAAACCCCAGACTTAGGACTCTTGAGCTGCGTGTGGATTCTAGCATTGACTTTGTTCTCTAGCTTAGTGAATATGAAGAATTTAAAATTCTCTGGATTTTGGAACCCCTATCTATGAGTGGGGTGAAAATAGCCTTGCAGAGCCCTTCTGAAGATTAGCAATATAGTGAAAGCAACCAGCACAGTGCGTGCTCCAGAGCAACATTCAACGGTGTGGCCTTTGCTACAATAAGGCCATTTGTTCAGCAAGATGTGATGAGCAATCTAGATCCCAGGAAACCAGGAGCCAGTACAGAGCAAACCAGCTTTACATTTGATATTAGCCAAAGGCTTAGAAACCACGTTTAGCAGACTCTAAAGAAAAGCAGCTAATCATTTAACAAGTATCAAGTACCTACTGTATACCAAGCCACTAGTGTCCTAGTGTAACACTAAGATGGTTCCTAGCAGATGGAAAAGGGGCAGTGCTTGTACTTTAAAGGGGAAGTATTAACCAAAAGAATATAATAGAGGCTTTAATCCCAGCACTCAGGAGGGAGAAGCAGGTAGATCTCTGTGAGTTCAAGGCTAGCCTGGTCTACAGGGCAAGTTCCAGGACAGCCAGAGCTGTTACCCAGAGAAACCTTGTCTCAAAAACAAACCAACAAAAACCAAAATAACAACAACAACAAAACCCCAGAATGTTCATCAATTCCATGAAGTAGCATGGCAATATAAAGTAGAATTAGTAAGTAGAGGACAGAGAGTGGCAGCGGGGTCTAGAGTACACAAGGAGCAGGACAAGGGAAGAAGGAAAGAACCAGTGACTAGGCAGGAACAGCACTTGTGACAGCCTTGTGAAAGAGCTCTGATGCACTGCTGGTGGCGCCAAGGCTCATGTGCAGTCCTGGCACACGCTGAGCCAGCACTCTTCCACTGCGCTGCCACCTCTCATCCCTGTGGTCCTTCATCCTCACCAGAGGGAAGTATGCAGAACTGCCACAGAAAGGTTAAGCAGCATACAACTCTCAAAATACCAACATGAAGTTCACACGTGAGCTGGAGAGATGGCTCAGCAATTAAGAACACTGTTGCTCTTCCAGAGGACCTTTGTTTGATGCCCACCACTCAAATGGTGGCTCAGAACTAACTCTAGTTCTGGGAATCCAATGCCCTCTTCTGGCCTCCACAGGCACTAGGCACACAGACATACATGTAAGGCAAAATGCCTACTAACATAAAATAAATTAAAAAATTCACACAGCATTAAGATAATGACTTGTTTATTCTTCTTCAAAAAATATACTCTAATTATATGTGGTATGCTTTTACTTCCAAGCCTGTCCCATAAAAGAAACCCAATGCCTGCCTTGACTTAGTAAGCATTCGTGGAGAATAGTCAGAATCTATTAACTAGGAATCAGGCACTTGAAGGGTGATATGAACTGTGTGTTCTTAAAGTATATTAGAACTCTGAATTAGGCCAAGGTCTGTCTCAAGAAGATAGACCCAGGACAGGGTACCCAAGTGACTTGGATATTCATGCCAATTTAGTTGTATTTTCATCTTAGGCATTATTTTAAAAAAATTATTTGAGAAACTACTAGGTCTTGGAGGCTGCTTTTATCTTCACACTGATCATCTAATCTTGGGGCCTCTGATTTTGGCAGGCCCTCTTAGACTAGAGTTACCATCTGATTGAAGTTTACTCTGAGAATTTAGTGTCCAAGAAGATGGTGGTCACATCTGCCAGTGGAGTTGTTGGTGACATTTGTCAAGGACGTAACTGTAGCTCTTGCAGCTGCTGTCATTGCAGCCTTGGTTTTTATCACTGCGTTTGTGGTTAACCAGTCCCCGGTTGCTTCAGTTAGGCAAGCCAACTGGGGACTCGCTGGCGGGGTGGGCATGTGCAGAGGCAGGTCTCTTGCTGCAACTCTGGGGACTATGCAGCCCATCAGCACCTGGTGTATACACACTGTGTTAGGGACCCTGTTGCCCAGGACACAGGGAGAGCAAGTAAGATGTACCTCGACCCTTTTGAGCAGGTGGGGGTATGTGTCAAAAACCAACAGCTTTGATTTTGAGTGCCTGGTACCTTTGAGTTCTGCCCCTTGATTCACATTGCCTTCCCAGACCTTTGAGGCTAGGTGGTAGATCCTCCATTTGGCTCTCTTCCTGGTGGCAGTTTCATCTATGTGTTCTCTGCCTAAAACATTCTTTCTACTCTGCATGAATAGTTCCTACTCATCTCTTAGGTACCAGGGTGGGTTTTGTTTTGTTTTTTTTTTCCCGAGGGGAGGAGGTGTTCCTTCTGACTTTTGACTATTCATATGTAGTCCAGGCTGACCTTAACTTGAAATCCTCCTGCCTTGACCTCTAAGTGCTAAGATTACAGGTATGTGCAACCATGCCTGGCTCTCAGGAACCATCTTAAGTCACCTCCACAGTTGTCTTGGTTTCCTGTTACCTCTGCCTGGCTGGAGGGTCTCTTGTATCTTATACCCCTCTTAGCCCTTTTCCAACTTTGCGTTTGTGTATTTATTGGCCGAATTCCCTGAAGGAATGACTTGATGGTCCTCCCTGGGTCTGGCATTTAGATGGCTTGGTAGGTACTGACACCTCCAGCAAGTGTCATCTGTCAGGAAGAGTGATGATATGCTCCAGGAGCAGTAAACAAAGGCTTTGTAGAGGAGGTGACAAATCCTGAGTAGGTGTTGCCCACTGGGCAAAGAGAGAAGAGCATGCATGCCAAAGAACATGCACCTGGAACACTCCCGGTGACCAGGGCTTGGAGTGATGGAGGACTAGGTGGAGAACCACGCAGAAGAACCGCAACTCCACAGCACGTCTGTAGTTACTCTGTTAGTGTATATACATCACACCAGGGAGGCACAGCCCTGTTCATACTCCAGCACGCTCTAATTCAGCCTTGAATGCTGTTATTCCCCTTTGAAATAACAGAAAGCAATTTTGTTAAGTGCCTACAGTAAGCCTGTCTGCCATTCACACGGGTTCTGGGCTTGGTTGGCAAATTCTCCACGAGGAGTTTTCTCTGGCACAGTTCACTATGCAAGGCATTATTCCAAGGACTGTTTCATCTTGACACCAAAGTCTTGGTCCCCTAGGGAATGGGGCCAGGCCACTCTCAGAGCAGGGCCTGGCTTTAAAATGTTCCAGCTGCCATTCATAACTCATGGGTTACAACTGTGGACCATGTCCTTCCCAAAACTGATCGGTGAGTAGTGGCACTGATATGATTTCAGATTTTCATAAAGGACATCATTTTTGTTTCTTTAGGTTTTCTGAGACAAGGTCTTATTAAGTAGTCCTGCCTGTTCCAGAACTCACGGTGCGAACTAAGTCTTGAACTTACTATGTATTTCATGCCAGTCCTGAATGTGATCTGTCTGCCTCAGCCTCCAAGTGCTGGGATTATAGGCACACCCCAGCACAGCTGGCTTTAATAACACAGTGATTGCTACCTTTACAAGTTTACCCCAGTAGTGATGAGAGCAACATGGCAGGTCCATGTATTCACTTGAGCACTATACACAGTGGGTAGTGTTCTGTGCTCTAGGCATACAGGATGAAGCTTCTGCACAGAGGGATGTCACATCTAGTGGGGAAGCCTAATGGCTAGCAAAGTCAGTTGGAGCACTGTGCCAGGTGGCCAGGAACTGGATGGAAGGCCCCAGGGCACCTCACAGCCAGGCTTATGAGAGCTAGACTGAAGTGCATGGCTGCCAGATGCAATTTGAAGGTGGCAGAGCTGTGTGAAAAGTTGGGAGATAAGACTTCATGCCATTCTCATTTACATACTACATGGTATGTATGCTTAAATGCATTGTCTGTATTTAAGAACTGCGGCCAAGCCAAGTGCTACATGATAGAGAGTCAGTCCACACTGACAAGCAAATACTCTCAGTGAAGGGAGTGTGCCACTAGATGAGTAGCAAAGGTGTCACGAACAGGGAGGTTCGAAGCCACAGCATCTCTTTGGTTAGAACAGATTTTGCAGAGTTGCTGAAGGGATTAAGAAGTCATCCTTCGGACATGCAAGAGGAGGCATATGTTACTAAACAGTACTTGGTACTAATATTAGTGGTACAGCATTATGGAAAGTTCCTGTGTCACCCAGACCCATGTTTAGACCCTGATATGCTCAGAGCAAGTTGCTTAGCTGTCTTGAGTCTTGGGTTGTCTCCTTACCTCTATTGTATTGAGGGGGGGTCCTAATGTTATCTTACGCATTCCTGTATCTAGTTATATATTCTGATAGTAAAAAACACAAAGGTGGGGTATAGTGGGATACACCAGTAATCCTAGAACACAAGAAGCTGGGGATCATGAGTTTGAGCTAGCAGAGGCTACACAGTGAAAGCCTATCAAAGATTTTAAAAAAAAATACAAAGCATTTAAAAACTCAAATCTCTGGAGAGTCCATTAACCAGAACTAATGATCTTTTTAGCATCTGTACACAATCTTTTAGTTTTGCCTTCATAGTATATACAGGGGACTGTGGGCTTAGTCCAGTGGCGAGTGTAGTTTAAGGTTATTCGAGGCTTGGGACTCTACCTGGATCACCAAAAATAAAACAATATACAGAGGTTCATGGTACATTACTGCTTTCACTCAATAAAATGGTATGGACACAAACAGTTAATGTAGACTTATTATTTTTATTATTTGTTTTATTTCTTTTCTTTTTCAAATGATGTCTATCATGTATACAGTATTCTCCCTCCATATATCCCTGCAGGCCAGAAGAGGGCACCGGACCTCATTACAGATGGTTGTAAACCACCATGTGGTTGCTGGGAATTGAACTTGGGCCCCTCTGGAAGAGCAACCAGTGCTCTTAACCTCTAAGCCATCTCTCCAGCCCTGTTTTATTTATTTTCAAGACAGAGTTTCTTTGTGTAGCCCTGGCTCTCCTGTAGACCAGGCTGGCCTCGAGCTCACAGAAATCTTCCTGCCTCTGCCTCCTGGGTGCTGAGATTAAAGGCGCGCCACACCACTAGGCTGACTTGTTTTTAATAGACATCTAACGCCTGACTGTAGTTTGCCAGGATTTAACAGCCTTACTGGTCACTGAAGGGGTTACCAGTTTTTAAACTATTTTATGCAATGCTGTATTTGCAACCTTGGATACAGATTACTGTTCACTTATTTACTTATTTAGTCCCCTAGGTTTACATCACAGATAACTGTTAGCTGCATCTGGGTTCAAATCACATCCACTCAAAACAAGTATGATTCAAGTTGCCAAACTGCTTCCCGAAACAACTACAGAAGCTCAGGCACCCAGTAGTAATTTATGGTCATTTTCCTATTTTCTTGGTAAAATGGATTTCTGCCAATAATTTTAACATTTGCCAGTTTGACCTATCACCATTTGAGATATTTCTATTAACCTTTCAGAATTATTAAGGCAGGCACATGGTACGCACCTTTGATCCTAGCACTCAGGAGGCAGAGACAGATAGATCTCTGTGATTAAGGTCAGCCTGTTGTACACAGTCATTGCTAGGCCAGCCAGCGATGCACAGTAACCCCATCTCAACAGAACAAGAACTCTTTACTAAGATTTTTTTGCTGTTGTTAGGCTGGGTAATGTTGCTAAGTCTTATGACCTGAGCTTAGTCCCCAGAACCTACATAGTGGAAGGGGAACCAAGTTGACCTCTGACCTCCACACATGTGCCATGGTGAGTGTACTCCCCCACATGCACATACACAAATATAGTGACTAATTTCTAAAACAGGTTTTAAAAATTAAAAAAGCAAAACCCACAGTCTCATATAGCCCAGGATGGCTTCAAACTACGCTTCCACTTCCCAAGTACCAGGAGTCCAGATGTTTGACACTATGCCTTGCTATTTTTTAAAAAGCTTTATTTATTCATGTATTTTATGTATGTTGGTACTTTGTTAGCATGTATATCTGCACACCAAAAGGCATCAGTTGTGAGCTGCCATGTGGGTGCTGGGAATTGAACTCAAGACCTTCCGAAGAGCAGTGGGTGCTCTTAATCACCGAGCCATCTCTCCAACCCCTTGCCTCGTTATTAAGAATTTAATATGATAAAACTTAATTTTATCCCCCACTTTGTCGTCATGTTTTACCTTCATGTTGTGGCTGCACAGGACTTAAATTTAGGTAGTCAAATCAACTGACTTACTTGATAGAGCTCTTTTGAATTTTCATATTCAGAAAGATTCCAGCTCCAGAGTAGTAAAGGTATTTTTCTTGCAATACTTTCATTATCACATGTAAATAAAAATATAAACTGTATGCTGGGATGTATTTAGATTTAATAAGGGAGATGGGATCCCAGCTTGTTTGCTCTGGCTGACACCCGCCATTTCTCCAGGTTATTTTTAAAGGTTGTTTCTCTGCATATGTGTGTGTGTAGCATGTTGTGCGGAGGCACCCATGGAGGCTAGAAGAGGGCTTTGGATGCCCTGGAGCTGGAGTTGAAGGTGGTCGTGAGCTGCTGTAGGGGCTGAGAACAACCGCTCTGCAGAAGCAGCAAGCGCTGTTAATCACCAAGCCCATCTTCCACTCCTCAGTTGGTCACTTTCATCGTGGATTGCGGTTCCTTACACACCTCTCAGCTATGCTATTTAGTAACATAGTTCCGGCAGTCCTTGGTTGAAATTGCCACATTGTTGTAGCTGCCTAATATATTTTAATATCTGGTTGAAAAAAGCAAGTCATTAATCTCAAGGCTTTTCTTGGCAGTAGAGCAGAATGGTGAGTTCATGGAGTTTGACGCCTGACCCTTGAGCTGGTTTCTTTTCTCTCTGAATTTGTGCTCCCTAATCTGCTTGTTAGTAATGATGGTCATTAAACCTCTTAGTGTTTTGTTGTTGTTGTTTGTTTTTCTTTTGTTTGTGGAATTCTCTGATGGGGCCTGGCACATGGTAAGTGGTCAGTAAATGTTAGCTCTTTTGGTATGAAAATGATGCATCTACTTTCCCAGTTGAATTTTGGGTCGCGTTGACAGTAAAACCACATTGGGGTCTTCACAGAACTGCATTTACTTGGCAGGCAAACTTTGGGATACCAGTACTAGAAGATTTCCCATTCGAAGGCGAGTCCCAGTCTCCCCTGACTCGAGACTGTACTCCTTGGTAGAATTTTTATATTTTTCATTTCTTTCCTTCCTTTGAATAGGATCTCATGTAGCCCAGGAGGTTCTCCCACTTTCTCTGTAGCCTCAGGTGACCTTGAACTTCTCTTAATTTACTTTTGGATCATAAACTTCTGGTCTTCCTCCTCTGATCTCCTGAGTGCAGGAAGCACATGCTTGTGCTGCCATATCCCGGTGATCAGACTGGGGCTTACTTTGCACTGGGCAACTACCAACTGAACCACACTTTGAGAGAGTTTGTGTCCACCATTATTTTCTAAAGGAATTGTTAGTACATTAAAAAAAAAGTGGTTACTTTTTATTTAGGGTTGGGGTCTAAAATGCCCAGGCTGGCCTCGAACTTGAGATCCTTTTACCTTTGCTTCCCAAGTAGCTGGGAGTATAGGAATGTACTACTTCTTATTTTGCCCTCAAAGTAGCTGTAATTGCTAAGTTAGGAGATAATTCCTCCCCAGCTCATGTTAGCCATGAGACATTTCTCAACTCCAGCAGCAGCACAGGTTTCTATGAACTAGTACCACATCAGCTTGCCATCACTTGCCATTTGTCCATGCACTGCAGGGATGGTGTCTAAGTGGGTTGTAAGTCCCCAGGGTTCAACACACAGCTTACATCCCAGTAGGAAGCTATCGGTGCCAGTAGAAGTAAGTGATCCATGTACTTCTCCTGTTTTCTGGGATAGGAGAGCTCCTTACCAGGAGGACAAGGAAATGACTAATCCGGAAATTTCTGGCTTCATCAGGCTGACAGCCTCATTTGCAGCAGGCAGTGAAGTCATAATCAATGTTAAGAGTAAATTAAGTTTTCCTAATTATATTTTTAATGGGGGCTTTAGAGAACATACAACACAAGGGAAAATTCAGCTGGAAAAATATTCCAGGAGCCATAGTGGATAACTCTGTAACTTGATCTTGCTTTTCCTTCCCCACTGCAGAGCAGTTTGAGCACCCAGGTCTGGCTGTTGAGCACCTGTTGTCAGGCCCTGTGCTGTAAGGCTGGCGAAGAGCTGGTATCTGAGCTCCTGGGGATCCCTGATTGTCACAGGAGGTGGTTCCCTCTGCTTTGCTTGAGCTGCAGGTGTAGTTCAGAGGTAGAGAGCATTTGCCTTTAGTTCGATTCCCAGCACCACATAAACACTCCAGCCACACTTCTTCCACTAGATTGCTGATCCTGCTCCAACATTTGCACGTTCACCCATATACTGAAGCTTCTCCATCATACTCATGTCCTTGTTCCTGGAGTTTCCAAGGCCCAGTGAAACACGAAATCTAATTGTTCTTAGTAATAAAAACTCAAGAGTCAGCTATCAGGGGGTGAAAGCTGAAGAATCAGAGAAACAGAGCAGCCAAACACTAGAGTTCTCACCTCTACCAATGCTCAGACCAAAAGGGTGATCCTGACTCAGACTGCCTGCTGTTCAGACCGCAATGAGCTCCTGTCTCCTCCTGCCTTATGTTCCTCTCTTCTCCCAGCCATATCACTCCTGTCTTCACCTTCCTAGTGCTGGGATTAAAGGCATGGGATCCCAAGTGCTGGGATCACTTTTGTGTGAGATGTTTCTCTTTTAGACTGGATCAATTTTGTGTAGCCCAGGGTGGCCTTGAACTAACAGAATCTGCCTCTGTCTCCCGAGTTTTGGGATTAAAGGTGTGTGCCACCACTGCCTGACCTCTAGTGGTTTAGCTCTGCACTCTGACCCTCAGGCAAGCTTTGTTAGAGCACAAAATATCACTACAGACCAGATAAAGTATCAGCTCCTCATGAAGGTCCCCAGTGTTTGTTGCTACCTTTTTGTTGCTCTCTAAAGAAATATATTTTTGTTCTGAGACAGGGTTTGTTGCAGCATAGCCACTATGTACCCAAGAATGATCCTAAATTCACTCCCCACCACCACCTTCCTGTCCCAAGTGCTGGGCTGATAGGCTTGTGCTACCACACCTGGCATTTTGTGATAGTTTTACTTTGTAGCTGAGGATGGCCTCAAATTCATGATACTGGTCCTACCTCAGCCACCAAAGTCCTAGGATTATACATGTGCCAGTATGTGTAGACTTGAATTCCATCTGTTCTGATCCCATTAGACCAGGAGGCCCTGGAAATAGTGACTTTATTGTCTTGTCTTTGTGAGTTCAGAGGAATTGCAATTGAAATGGGGCGAGAGGAATGTAGACTATATGATAAAAGTGGCAGGGCATGGCAGTGCACACCTTTAGCCATAGCACTCTGGAAGCAGCCAGATTGCATTGAGGTACAGGGCAGCCAGGGCTACATAGTGGGATCCTGTTTCAATAACAAGAAATATCAAAGTGACAGAGAGGAAAAGAAGGGGCATAGATTACTCATCTGAGAGCAGTGCATTAGACTTTACAGCTTCATGGAAGCAGAGCAGGAAGGTAGGCAAATTGGGTTAGTCTGAATCCTGGCTCAAGATTCAATCTAGGAACAGAGATAAGTGGGATATTTATTGTTGCAGCACTAAGGATCAAAGCCAGGGCCTTGTACAGGCAAATGCCAGTAAATGTTCTGCCTCTGAGAGATATTCCTAGGCCTGGACATTGCTTTTCCTTTTCCAAATTCCAAGATCAAGTACAGCACTGCTGCTGTGGCTACTGCTGCTATCCCCCGGGGCTCCAGAGGGGCTGCGAACACCCTGAACTCCGCTACAGAATTTCGTGTAAGTACTTTTGCCAAGAGGGCAGCCACAGCAACTACCTAGAAGGGAGGCACTTTCGTTACTAGGAATCAGCTGGTATGTGACAAATTACTTCAGTACTTAAAATGACATTGAAAACAATCTATTATCTCCCACATGATGTTAATTCACTATCTCTGATTCCATGGGTTTGGGATCCAGCTTATTTGGGTGATTCTGCCCTGGGCCTCACAGGTTTGCAGTTAGCATTGTTGGCCAAGGCTGAAGTCATTTGAAGATTGTCCTAGGTAACGTTGTGACTGGCTTTCCTGAGTGTGCAGTGCCACAGGACAGGCAGAGCTGTGGTGACTTTCACCTAGCCCTAAGAGCCACAGTGATCATACCTGGAATCCCAGAAATTGGAGGCCAGCCTGGGCTACTGAGTGGGATTCTGTCTTCATAAAGCAAAATAATAGCCAGGCATGGGGGCATATGCCTGTAATCCCAACACTCAGGAGAGAAAGGAAGGCAGATCTTGGAATTCTAGGCCAGCATGGTCTACATAATGAGTTCCAGGACAGCCAGGGCTACACAGATAAACCCTGTCTCAAACACAACAACAAAAAAACCCAAACAAAGCAATAACTTTAGCATCCCTAAACAAAATTACTTTAAAAGTGATTTTATTTTTTTCTCATAGTTGTAGAGGGAAGGGCCTAAATTTAGGTCAAGAGGATCCATGGCACCTCTGAATGTTTTTTTCTAGAATTAAGAGAGATTAAAAATAGGGATGAGTCCTTTTTTTTTTTTTTTTTTTTTTTGGTTTTTCAAGACAGGGTTTCTCTGTAGCTTTGGAGCCCTTCCTGGAACTACCTCTTTTTTTAAAATATTTACTTATTTATTATATATACAATATTCCGTCTGTGTATATGCCTGCAGGCCAGAAGAGGGCACCAGACCTCATTACAGATGGTTGTGAGCCACCATGTGGTTGCTGGGAATTGAACTCAGGACCTTTGGAAGAGCAGGCAATGCTCTTAACTGCTGAGCCATCTCTCCGGCCCTGGAACTAGCTCTTGTAGATCAGGCTGGCCTCGAACTCACAAAGATCCACCTGCCTCTGCCTCCCGAGTGCTGGGATTAAAGGCGTGTGCCACCACCACCCGGCGGGATGAATCTTTAATGAAGAAATTTCTACCAGAAAACCTTGATCAGCCAGGAAGCTGTCATTTCCCAGTTTTGAGAAAACTAGTGTCAGTCTCCCTTTGGCTGTTCTAAGGCTCCAACAATACTAACTAAAGTGGGAAGAGAGTTCATATTGATAGGTGTTCTTCCACTATTGACTAATATTAATCAAAATTTTACTTTTTCATCATAAAGGAACACACATTCTAGATATGGCAGATATAAAGGAAAAGTAACTGCCAACTTAATCTAACTGCTCTATGTTGTCTTGAAATGAAAAAACTTGTTTTTTCTGAGACAGTTTCTCTGGGTAATCCTGGCTGTCTTGGAACTCATTGCATAGAGACCAGGCTGGCCTTCAACTAAGATATCTGCCTGCCTCTGCCTCCTGAATGCTAGATTAAAGGCATGTGACTCCGTGTCCAGTGAAAAATCTTTTTAAATTAATGTAATGTTTTGTAGGGGAAAAGTACTGGTAAACTTCCTGGTCTTACAAAGCCTAGAGATTACTACTGTAAACATTTTGATAACTTAATTACCTCTTACAGAGTCATGGGAGAATGAACAGTAGAATTTAAATGGTGGTGAATGGCACTTGAGTTATGAGTTAATCATCCAACATGTGGGCAGATTTGGCAACTCAATGAGAATGGGGATACCATGAAATCTCTGCTTACCACTTGTAGAGACCTGTTTGGGTAAAATCTTCTCTTAGGTTTTTCCGCCCATATAAGCAGGTTCCAAAAGCTGTTATGAGAGCATTCAATAGTGTATCATTCCTTAAAATGTTTCCTCAGACTTTCTACAACAAAAGTATTACTGAGATTGGCTCATACACCAACAGTTTGGCTGCCTACTACATGCCAAAGACTATGGCTGGTCTTTGAGGGTACAGGAAACAACTCTAAGCAGACACCAGCATGAGTAGTTACCAATGTGTGAAGGGTGGGCAGGCTCCACATTAGTTGATCATCTGCAGTGCTGGAGCTCAGCAGTTGGGGTCTCCTTGTGTTATCCAGGCTTGTCTCAAACTGTTGGGTTCAAGTGATCCTCCCGTTTCAGTTTCTTAAGTAGGCATGTGCCACTCTCCAGATAACCATTTTGTAGTAAGGAGGCCACCCGCTAGTTAGTTCCCAGCCATTTAGCCCCGAAATAATCACACAGAAACTATTATTTAAATCACTGCTTGGCCTATTAGCTCTAGCTTCTTATTGTCTAACTTTTACATCTTAATTTAACCCATTTCTACTAATCTGTGTATCCCCACGTGGCAGTGGCTTACCAGGTAAAATTCTGGCATCTGTGTCTGGCAGGTCTACATGGCTTCTCCCTGACTCTGGCTCCTTTCTCCCAGCATTCAGTTTAGTTTTCCCCACCTAGCTTTGTTTCCCTATAGCTCTGCTATAGGCCCAAAGCAGTTCCTTTATTAACCAATGATATTCACAGCATACAGAGGGGAATCCCACATCACCCTTTCATTTTATTGTGTATCCTGCTGTCCAATGACAATGTGAGGTTGATGAGGTTTCCTAACTTGTTCATAGGTGCACATCTGGGAAAAGGCTGCAGTTTCAAACTCAGGCCTTACTGGAGTCCAGAACCAATGTGTGTTTTCAATTTTAAAAAAAAATTTATGTATTGGTGCTCTGTGTATGTGTGTGTGTATAATCTGTACATTGCATGTGTGAGATAGCTAATTGTGAGCCACCATGTGGTTGCTGGGAATTGAACCCAGGTCCTCTGTAAGAACACTTAGTGCTCTTAACCGCTGAGCCATCTCTCCAGCCCCAAAACTAGTATTAACATATCACATTGAGGATCAGGGATGCTATGTGCTTTTGTGTGCTTTATCCATAAATGAAAACAATGACTCATCCCCAAACTGGGCAGGGTTGAATAGCAGTTCTGTTTATTTTACTCAGTCCATAGCAGCGGTGTTAACTTTCAAAGGTAGCCTGTAATAAAAGCACTGTGATGAAAACAACATAAAAACACACTAAGAAAGAACATGTGTGTGTCTGCTGCTTCTGGCAAGAAAACACGTCGATTCTTGTTAACTGAAAAAAAATCAAAAAAGCTTAAGGATTAATAGCCAAAGCTTACTTTCAAACAGGTTTCTCTTTGTTTTTATTGAGTCTCATTGTATATCCTAGATTGGCTTCAAACTCATTATAGCCTAGGCTAGCTTTGAACTCAAAATCCTTCTGCTTTCACCTCCCAAGTGATGAAATTAGACATGAGCTGCCTCACCCATTTCCAGCAGTCCTCTAGACATACTTTCTCTTTGTGTTTCATGATGACACTGTCATTAGTTTGATTCTACAAGGGCAGAGATCTTGAAATATTCACATGTGGATTTTCTCACAGCCTGATCCATTTGTGAGAACGAGGCAGTGCTTGCTGAGATAACCTAAAGGGGCTGCCATATTACCTTCATTAGCCTTTGTTGGCTGTAAGAAATTAACACAGACCGTAGTTTGAAACACACATTTATACATGCTCCATACTTCTCTGGGCCCAAGTCCAAATACTGAGTGGGTTCCAGGGGTTCCCTGCTTCAATCCGAGGCTTAAGTCAAGGTGCCTATTTTCCTTTCTGAGCTCATCTACACTGCCAGAGTCCAGCTCTGAGGGATTGAATGACTATAGTCCCCAATTCCTTGCTGCTGTCAGCAGACTTCTTAGTCCAGAGGCTGCTTACATTCCTTTGCTCAGCAACAGTGAGTTGCTTCATAGCTCCAAAACAGCCATGCTTTCAAGGACCCATGAAATGATCTCCCTTATGGCCTAAATTTATCTGCAAAGCTCTTTTCCCACTGAATGGGATAAATTCTGAGTTTGGTAGTGTACGTGTATGAAAGAAAGTTTGGATACTTTTGAGTAGGAACTGTTTGCCACAGCAGCCATACTCTAAACATGAATATTTTAGTCAGATCTGTTGGCACAGGCCTGTGATCCCAGCTATTCTGGGGAGGTTGAGGCAGAGTCAGGCCAGCCTTTGTGACTTAATAAGAACTTGAAAATAAAAGGTAAAAAGGGCTTGGAAGGTAGTTTAGTGGTATAGCATCTACCATGCATGAGCTCAATTTCCACACAGAAACACACAAAGAAGGCATTTTAGAGTGATTCTTCCTCATTTAATCCCTCCAAGTGTGTGTATGTGTTGGAGACATGAGTGATTCAAAATGTTTGAAATAAGTTACAGTATCCTCTCAGAGGTGACTCAGTTGCAGACTGAAAAAATAAAAAACTGTAAACAAAACAACTAAAAGCCAGGTATAGTTGGGCATGTATTTTAGTCCTCGTGTATTAATGGGAGGCAAAGACAAGAGAACAGTAGCCTGCTTGAGGTCAGCCTGTTTATACTGTGAGATTTTTTAAAAATACTTTATTTATTATGTATACAATATTC
Source organism: Ondatra zibethicus (assembly GCA_004026605.1). Lineage (NCBI taxonomy): Eukaryota > Metazoa > Chordata > Mammalia > Rodentia > Cricetidae > Ondatra > Ondatra zibethicus. Next base: position 34,334 of record PVIU01004786.1, on the reverse strand, counting down.
TGTCTGTGTATATGCCTGAAGGCCAGAAGAGGGCACCAGATCTCATTACAGATGGTTGTAAGCCACCATGTGGGTGCTGGGAATTGAACTCAGGACCTTTGGAAGAGCAGGCAATGCTCTTAACCACTGAGCCATCTCTCCAGCCCCCTATACTGAGAATTTTGTCTCAAAATAACAATAAAGGGTGTTCAGTGGTTGTGTGAGGCCCTAGGTTCAATCCTTAGCACTAATACCCCCCCTCCGCCAAACAAAATCCTAATATACACCTTTAATCCCAGCACTCCAGAGGCAATAGCAGGTGGCCAACCTGATCTACATAGTGAATTCCAGGACAGCCAGGACTACATAGTGAGATCCTGTCTCAAAACAAAACCAAACCTAAAATGTCATAAAAAGAAGTGAAACAATTTTAGAAGTTATTCCTCAACTCCCTAGTGGGATGAAATCAAGTGCGGGATGTAAAAATATGTCTAAATCTCACCTATAGTCTATTTATTGTAGATTGTTTGATTTCTGGATTTGAGCCTAGTGTGAGCCTAGTGTGACCAGAACTAGGTACTGCTGAGCCCCTTAGGTGGTAGGGGTCAGACTGCTCTGTGACTGCTGTCTCAGCCCTAGCAGCCTGTGTGCTAACACCAGAGAGTACAGAGTGTTTCCTCAACCACAGAAACCTTCCAAAAACCATAAAATCCGGTTTCCTAGTTTTAAAAACGGGCCATTAATCCAGTTCAAGGCTGACTGTAGAAATGTTTCTGGACATTGATTCAACAAATGCACAGAGAAAAATACTTTTATGTTCTGGGTGCTCCAAACCTCATCCCATTTAACACTTGCAATCAAGGTTCTGAGAGAGGCTCCATTGCTCACTGTGTGTGAGTGTGTAATAACAGCTATCATTTATTCTATGCCAGAAGCCAAATTACAGGAGCCTAATAATACCAGGGTCCTCCACATCCTCTCTCCGATCTTCTAGATACTTCATGCTAATTTGTACCCCATCAATCTCGTGCAACAGATCAAATCGAGGCTCACAGGGGTTAAGAGGAGTCAGGGAGTGACCGCTAGGATTCTAAATCTAGATTTGGTTGACCCTGGGACCTGATCTCTCTCCAGGGTACTGCCTCTAAAATAACACTCACGTGCGTTTTGATCTAAATGGCCCTTAAGTCTTTATTACCAAATTCACCTGACAGCAATTCTGTGGTAGACTGCAGGTGCACCCTCGGCAAATACATTGCGGTTCGACAGTATAAGAGGAAATGGGCAACCGTCTAGGTCGGTCAATCAAGAAATAACCGTTTTACTGATATGAGTGTCTCTCTGCTTATTACTATGCGCCAGTTGAGTCATTTAAGGGTGGACCAAAAGGGAAAGTCCTGCTTCTTGTCACCCACTAGAAGTGCAGATGAGAACTGTATTCAGGTGGTGCCCAAAGTGGAAGCAGGGCAGTGGACTGCCATTACGGATCCTCGCCCTCACTGGACCCGCCCCTAGTCCCAAAAAGCGTGGAACGGGTTAAACGCGGCTAGGGGGAATGCAGCCACCGCCCCTTCCCAGCAACACCTCCCAGAAACCCTCAGGGCTCCGCTAGTTCCAGAACCTCGCGAGACCCCGCCCCATCCCTTCCTGACCGACTTCCCGCCCCCTTCTTTACCGATCTCTGAGCGCAGCGGGGTACGGAAGAGAGTGGGCGGAAAGCAAGAGTCCCGGAGCACGACGGGAAATGTGGTCCAAGCACTTCAGGCAGCCATTTTCTTCCGGAGCGGGGGAGGCCGGGGAGCAAGTAAGGACTACAAATCCCAGCCATCCTTTCGGTTTGTTTTTGTTCAAAAAAAAAAAACCCCACACTCCCCCTCCTCACTCTTCTCTCTCACACACACGCGGACACACATACACACACACATACACACACCCACGGCAGACACTCACGGACCGGATCGTCGAAGGGAAAGCTGCGTCTCGCCATCCCGGCCCGCCACTCGTCCAGTCTCGGTTTCCCAGCAGCGCGGGAAAGCGGAGGCCCGAGCCGTGACCTCTGACCCCGTGGTTATGCGGAGCCGCCGCATTCCTTAGCCATCGCGGGGCTGCCGCCGCCGCTGCCACCGTGGGCGACTGACGCAGCGCGGGCGCGTGGAGCCGCCGCCCCTCCCCCATCGCCGCCCTCGCGCCGGGTCTCGCGCCAGCCGGTCCCGGTGCACCCGCCCTCTCCGGCCGCACCCGAGTCCTCCCACGCGCCGCCGCCACGCGCCCCCCGCCGCTGCCGCCTCCGCCCCAGCCCCGCGCCGCCACCGCCCCAGCCCGCCCCACCCGGAGGTCCCGCGTGGAGCCGCCGCCGCCACCGCCGCCGCGGAGGAGGATGAAGGACAAACAGAAGAGGAAGAAGGAGCGCACGTGGGCCGAGGCCGCGCGCCTGGTGAGGCGAGCTGCCCGGGGGGCCGCGGCGGGGGGTCTGGGGGGTGGGCACCCGCGCGGCTCCCGGGGCGGGGGAGGGGCGAGGCCCTGCCCACCGCAGCAGGGGGCGGGGCCGCCCGGCTGTGGAGCGCCGGACGTCCCCGGCCCGGGTGGGCCGTGGCGCCTTTTCCTGCGCACCCCACTGAATTCCTGCGGAGGGGCGAGCTGGCGAACGGCTCCTCCCCTCTGAGCGCCTGGTCTTCGGCCTCCCCTCCCCCACGTTGGCAGCGACAGGGTGTCCGGGGAAACGCCGTTTATTCATTTGCGGGAGTTAGGTTTCCGGGAAGGGTCGGAAGTGCTTCCCTGCCTACTTCGTGGGCAGTGCAGTGGGTCACTGGACACCGCGGGGGTGGGAACGCGCCCCTGGTTTTCAAGGACATGAGAAGCATTTAGAGCGTTGGCAATTTAAACCAGGTGTGTGTCGGGAAGCAATTGCTGAGGACCAATCTGGTCCCTGAGCTAACTGGTTCTCAAACTTGAGTGCCCAGTGGGAGTATACCTGGGGACTTCGTTTAAAACACTGTTTCTAGGACTCATTTTAAACACACTGAACCCGATATTCTGCTTAGAAAAAGTACTTTAGCCAGCTGCTTAAGGGATTATTATACAGGTGGCCCGTGGACATTCAAATCACACTGAACCTCTGTGACTGCTCTAGAGGTAGGCACTCTGCTGGAGGAATTGAATACAGTTTGCAAAGAGTGTATGTCTTCATACAGATGCTTCTGTTCAGAGGGTTTAGCAAGACAAAAATAAATAGATTGCTTGAGCTTGAGCTAGTTGCCTGCCCAGAGGGTTTGTGAACGTGAGACCACTTCCTTTTGAAATTAAAATACAAAGCCAAAAGGCTTGCGGCATGTTCTTATAAAATATTGCTCATGACAGTCCTAATAGGCTATACTTTTCTCGGGGATGTCACTTCCTCAGGCGCCACAGTGCAAGGTTATGGTGCATCCTTCTTGTCTGTTGACGCCCTGTATTTTATATGTAATTGTTATAATTCAGTTTTGATGATGGAGTCAAGCTCACCTTTCTTATGGTTTCTTTTAATGAAAAGTGAGTTCTGCCTCTAAAGTGTTGGAGGTTGATAAAAATCTAGAGTGCACCCTTGTCTTTCTTGGGCTCATGAAAGCCGGTTATTGATTTAACCAGGCTGTTTGAACTCCCAGAGAATTTCTACTGGTGTTTCTGGTCATCTGTCTTCTCTTGTTACCCTGGGAACAGAAACGGGGTTTGTTTGTATAAGGTTGTAGTTCGGTTTATTTTTTTGTCTGGCATATGAAAATTGAAACCCCTTGGTGGTACCCCCCCTTCTGTGATTCGATCAAAACTAGAATATTTGGCTAGTTTTGGAGACAAATTAAGGCCTGCAGGAACCTATGAAAAAGCTGAAATGAAGCTTGTTTCTTTTTTTTTTGTTTAACCATGGAGGTTGTTGAGTCTTGACTGTTCGTTGAAATTCTGAGTTTTTGTGTGCAGGTGTTTATCACTCTGGGCACCCAAAGAAAATTTGCTTGCCAGAGCCCTGCTTGTTAGAGGTAGGTGAAAGTACCTTCAAATTCCGTGTTATGTTCTGATAATTCTAAAAATCTTGTCTCAAAGCTCTTTTGGCTCTTATTAGTTGAAAGGCTCTAGCAATTTGGAATCCACTGTTGTTTTAAGCCTCTTTCTTAAATTTACTGTGGTTTGAATTCCAAGGTTAAGGTTGCTATTTCTATTTTATTACTGGCTCACCTTCAAGCTCAATTATCTTAAGTTATTTCTCTTTCTCTTCTTTGACTCTTGGGTTAAAAATAGTACTCTGAACAGGAATTTCTTTGTAGTGTAGTTGTACGTTTGAAAGAGGACTTGTGGGAATGTGGTATGCAATTTTGTATATCTTTTATGTGGTTTGTGTTTTAGAGTTTTCTTTCTTTGTGGGGATGGGAGGGAGACTTGAGTCTTCTTTCCAATTAAAAAGCCCTGTCCCACTGAGTGCTGGGGAGTTTATTAGCTTCTACTGCAGAGGCTCCCTGACAGGCAGTGAGCGGCGATGGCAGCACATTCATCTTGTAACGGGATTATTATCTACTTTTGAACAGTTGAATTTAAAGTGTGTGTGGTGACCACATGCATTTGTCAGGTGGAAGTTTCTAGTTTCTCCTGGCTTCACTCAGGTTGGCAAGAAGATAACCTTTTAAATGCTGTTTTGGTGGAGGAAAGCCGAGAATTTTTTTTTTTTTTTTTTTTTGCAGTTGTTTTAAGAAGTGGCCATTCTTCTCTGAGATGCCTTTTAGTGTGGTTCTAGCTGTCTGAAGTAGAGAAGGGTAAATTTGCCTGCTCGTTAGGAGAAACAGCCAAGGGGGTTTCCCTTTAAATTGAGTACATCTCTTAAATAGATTTCTATCTTACACTTATTTATGACTGACCATTCTTACATCAAACATTTTTTTTCCTTTTAAGTAGAAGAGATACTTTTTTCTTTTCCTTCAAAAAAATGTGCAGTCTATAGAGAAAGCCTGGGACTAGAACACTGCAGGAGTGTTCTGAAAGCTAGTGGCATATGCAATTGTAATGAAAATGAATACTTTAGGTGTAACTCCTCTTTAGAATTTTCTTACGTTTTGAGATTCTCAAGCTCTTCCTGGCTACTACTTAAATAATCGGTAGATATTTTTTCAGAGTCATGCTTCTCTAAAAAGTTTGTGGGAAGATTTGGTAGCTCAGCTAGTATCACAGAGATGGTATCTTGTAACTGGACATTAGTAGCAGGTAGGCTTATTGTAGGTTTGTTAAGTCAGCCTTGCCTGTTGGCACTTTGGTAATCTATAAAGAGGAGGAGCTTGTAGCTTTCTGGAGGTGGGCATTCAGACCCTTGACTAGAATGTATGTGTTACTGGAGATGCCCAGATTTAAATGGATATCTTGGTTTTTGCCTCTTGTTTAGGAATAAATATGATTAGTTTCTCACTTCCCTTTGAAGTCTCCTGGCTTGGGAGATAATTACTTGTACTGTGGAACAGTGGGAATACCATAAGAGAGTCTGCCTGGCGTAGATCGGGAACTGCTTCCAAAAGGAAGGTACTTTCTGACATGAAGCTTGTAGGGTTAGTGTAAGGTAGGGAGGCCTATCACAGAGGAGCCCATACATGCAGGAGCTAATGAAAAAAGAAAGAATGGATATAAACATATTTGCAAAGTGTGTAACTGGGGTGGGGCAAAGAATAGTCACTGGTATAGAAGCACCAAGTGTTAGTGAGGTAGTCTGGTCGTCTGGGGGTGGGGGGGGCTTGTGTGCCCAGCCTCTGAGCACCTACAGGTCCCTGTTTAAGTTCTCTTTAATCTGAGAGGAAGATCTCTAAATACTTGAAGAGTGAGAGAGAACCTTTGGCTCAGATTGCCTAGGTATTTGCTTTAGCTTAGCGACTAGAATTTAAATCTTGTCCTATCTGATTCTAAAGCGTGTGCTTTAGTGGGAGGCAGGGTGGGCTCTGGAAACTTACCTTCTCCTGCATGTGGATAAACAGGCAGAGTTATGGAGGATGATTTAAAATAGAACCATGATCCCTAGAATTGGGCCTGGCACAAAGCAGGTGTTCCCTGTGGTTTTAAATGAAGGACAACCACAAATAGCAGTAGATTTTAGGAAAACAGGGCCTTACCGTATATATACGGAGAGGCTAGGCTGTTAAGTTGTGTCATTGGCTGTGGTCGTGAACCAGGTAGATGAGAGTGAAGGGTGCCATATGTGTTGCTGAATTAGGTGATTAGAAAGAAAGGCTTTGAGTGCCAACCACAGTAGGGAAGATAGGGAGAAAGGGCGGGCTGAGGGGATATAGACTAGAGGTGCTGAGGGGAATTAGAGTAGGACAAATTAAGAATGGATAGCTAGACTGAGGAGTTAGACAGAGCTACTTGAGTCTGAAGCTTGGGAGAAAGTCAGGACTAGAGGTAGATAGGATCAGATTCCTCAGTAGTAGAAGCAGTGTTAGTAATTGACACATTATCCAGGAGCAATGTAAAAGTTAGAAAGGCTAAGGAGGAAGAGTAGAAGTTTTGTTTTAGTGCTCACTTCTCCAAACCTTGACTTCCTTTAGTGACAAGGTCTTCTGTGGCATTCCTTTGGAAGTTCCTGCTCGTCTTTTTTTTTTTTTTTTTTTCTTATGAAGGCTGGTAGAACTTGGGTATTACACTTGTTAGCTTGAGTGCCTGAAGCAGCTGCACAGGTGTAGAAAGTAAGATGATGACTTTTTTTTCTTTCCTAAGAAGAGGAACATTTCTGAATCAGCTCAGCTTCTTAGAGTGAGAACTACAGTTGCTGAGGAAGTGCTGACTTAGTTACAGATGAACTAACACAAATAGGACATTAGGTTCCTTACGGTTTTGTTATATGTCACTGTCACACATAGAACCATAGCGTCATGTAGTCAAGTGCCAAAATGTACTGTGGCAGTCAACCCCAGAATTTCATAGTATAATGGAAAAGAAATGAAGATGGACATGGCATATTCTTGCAATCCCAGCCCTTGGGAGGTAGAGACGATGGGATCAAGAGTTCCAGGTCATCCTTGACTGCATGGCAAGTTCAGAACTAGCCTAGGTTGTCTCAGAACAAAACTGAACATTCAGCCCAGTGTTGGGGTGTACACCTTTAATCCTAACACTTGGTAAGCAGAGGCAGGTGGGTCTTTATGAATTTGACTGGCCTAGTCTACAAAGTGAGTTCTGTGCCAGCTTGGACTGCATAGTGAGACTGTATCCAGAGCAAAAAAAAAAAACCAAAAAACTGTATATATACACACATACCCATATGGGTACTAGTCAGAACTTTTTTCTAACACACAGTGTCATTATGTAGCTTGGCTGGTCTTGAGTTCAAGACCAGGCTGGCCTTGAACCCACAGACATCAGTCTGCTTCTCCTGGGATTAAAGGCATGTGCTACCACTCTTGGCCTGAAAGTTCCTTGGGAAAGAAAATTTGAATGAATTTCTATCTTAACATGTATTTTGTAGCAATATTTTTTTGTTGTTGTTGGTGGTGGTGGTTTTATTTTTTGAGATAGACCTCACAAGAGATTGCATGCTGGGACTAAAGGAGTACACCGCCACACCTGGTCTATATTTTGTGTTTTAACATTAGCCCCTGCAGTTCCCAGAGCTGCTACTAAGATTTTGCATACTACTTATGACACATAGATGTTAAAATAGCTATCCTTAGAATTTAGATTTGAATGTTTCACCTAATTGGTATTTTTGTCTAATTGCATTTAATTTTTAATATACTGATAAGAATGTAATTTCTGAAGTAATTGTTTTAATGCCAAGCCACTGAGCCACACCCCAACACCAAAGTCATTTTGATTGTGGTAATCTTATTTATCCCTAAGAGCTCCACAGAGCAACATTAACTAACCACGGTGCAGACTGATAAATGTAATGGACCTTTTCACACTGAAGTCAGGACGTTTATGTTTCTTCAGGTGTTAGAAAACTACTCGGATGCTCCAATGACACCAAAACAGATTCTGCAGGTCATAGAGGCAGAAGGACTGAAGGAAATGAGGTTTGTATTGCTCTTGTTGCTTAAGTGAGGGCTTCACAAGACATGTGTCTGTGATATGCAGTAGTAAGTCCACCTGTTGGTCTATCCCGTGATTCTGTATCTGATGGTAGTATTGTGTGTCCTGAGTGGAGGGTGGGAGTGGGATGGGAGAACATCCATTTATTTTCATCAGAAATACAGTGTCTTTCACAAGACTTCACCTAGGTCTTGACCTTCAGCTAGAGTTAGGTTCTTATCTTTCTTCAGCAGAATCAGATAAATTCTATAGCACACTTCTTTTTTTTTTTTTTAAAGAAGTTCTCACCATCCTGCTTCTCATACACGATTATTTTACAAATTTTAGTAATAGAGAAGGAGCAAGCCCATATATGCTCTTTTCTCTGTGCTTTTCTTTGCCATACCACAGATGTCGTTTCCTTTTGGAGCCAAGAAGGATGTTCTCAGTGGCATAAAACCCTCTGGGTACTCAAAGACTTAGTCATTCTTTCTTGTTTTTTGAGACAGTCTCTTACAGCCCAGGGCAGTTTCTAACTTACTGGTCTTCTGAGGCTTGCCTTGAACTCTGATCCTCATGTTTCCACCTCTCAAGTGCTGAGATTAGAGACACATGCCACCCACAACTAGCTGATCTAGTCTTTCCTGATACAGATGTACTAATGAGGGGGCTGGAGTGATGACTCCCTAGTTAAAGAGTACTGAGTACTCTTCTAGAGGACCTGGGTTCAAATCCCAGTACCCACATGGCAGCTTACAACTATATGTAACTCCAAGATCTGACACCCTCACGCAGACATACATGCAGGAAAACATCAGTGAACATAGTAACCTTGAATTTGTTATAATGTAGTTTTCCTGGAGAGGAAACAAGTAAGAAACACAGAAGTAATTGGAGGCATGAAAACCAGGGGTTGTCTTTGATTCTCCTCTCTTCTCACCATTTATACCAACCCCTTCTTTTAAAATCCCCCTCCCCACCCCAGACAGGGTTTTTCTGTGTATCAGAGTCCTGGAACTCATCTGTAGACCAGGCTGCCCTCAAACTGAAGAGATTTTTCTGCCTCTACTTCCAAGTGCTGGGATTAATTTGTGCCACCACTGCTTAAATAAAAAAAATTTTTTTTCCTTTTATTTGTTTTGTTTGTTTTACCAGAATGTATGTCTGTGCATTGTAGTCATGTAGTGCCCGTGGAGGCCGGAAGAGGGCATTGGAACTGCTGGAACTGGAGTTACGTGCAGTTGTGAGCTATCATGTGGATGCTGGAGATTGAACTCTGGAAGAGCAGCCAGTGCTATTAACCACTGAGCCATCTCTCCAGCTGTCCAGCCATTTTCTTTTTTGTTTAAATAAGGAAAGAGGAGTCTGTATAACAACAGTTCCTTTTGGGAACTCGGAACAAACAGCATTTTGATAATGGGGAATATTGCATACATGTTTATGTATGTGCAGATGCATGGGTTTGTGTATGTGTATAAGTGTACGTGTGTGTACCAGAGGACAACCTTGGATGTCATTCTGCCTTGTTTTTTGAGAAAAGGGGTCTTTAACTGGGACCTACTGCTTGCAAATTAGGCTGTGCTGATTTGTTACTAAGCCTATATCTGTCTCCCCAGCAGTGGAATTACAAGCCCCTGGATACCACACCTGCATTTTTTTTTTTTAATCAGGTGGGTTTTGGGGTATGAAGTCTGTCAAGTACTTTATTGAATGAGTTTTCCTCCCCAGCCCTAAGTAGTTAGTATATTATGTGACTAATGAAATTGCAGTCACTTGAAATGATGAAAGTTGTTCACATTACTCAGGTCACATATCATTTAATGTTTTATTGGGGAGGATGCTTAGAGTTACCTGTAGCCCATCTGTTTGACTTGTACCTATGCACTTTGCAGTGTGATAATTGTGCTTTATTTTTGTTTTCTTGGACCATTTCCCATCATGCTGATGTCTGCCCTGCCATTGGATCACTGTGCCTGTAGAAGGTAAATTAGTTCCTTGTTTCTGCTTTTTGTTCTAGGAATTGTAGCATTCAGGATGAGGGAGAAGCTCTGTCATTGTAGATAGATGTAATGTGTAGGAGTCACAGAAGGACTTGCCAGTGTGTTATGCCCCTTGTAGGAGATGCTAGCACAGCCATTTGATGTTCTAGATTCTACACCAGCTCGCTTTTAGTGACTTTTTTGTTCAGTTATTTTTAGCATCCAGTGTGTTTAAAAGCAGAATAATTGTTTTTTTAATGTCTTTTTTACACTCAATTTATTTTTAACACTATGTAAATTAGGGCTGCTAGTTTTGAAAAATAGGGGCTTAAGATACTTTTTATTTTTAAACATACTGAGGAGATGGAAGAAAACATGCACAGGTGAATCCTAGTATTAACATCCTAGTGACAAATTTAATAATAATAGGCATTTGTCTATTTTTGACACCTTTTTCTATTATAAGATTCAGTAAGTATCCTCTGTCTCATGAAGTCATTTTGTAACTTACTGCAGGGACCATGGAACTTAATATACTATCTAGTTAGATGTTCAAATATTACTTACTAAATCCTTTTGATGGCCTTTTTCTTTGCAAATGAAGTCTGTAGATAAGACACATCCATTCCCTTTTACAACAAAGAAAAATCAAATAACTTTTTTTGTGTGCTTTTATTAGAAAATATTCAAGTGCAAAAATAAAGTGGGAGCATCTTATGGGGATATAGTGCCATTGAGTCTGTTATTTTCATACAGCTGTGTGGCAGTGTCTGAGTATGATATGTATATTACAGTGTAGATACTGGGAAATGTGTTTTTTATTCAAAATGTTTATTACATTTTATTTTAGATACTATTGGAGAGGGGGGTGTAGAGGTAAGAGGACAACTTATAGGAGTTGGTTCAGGTCTTCTACCATATAGGTTCTAGGAATAGAATTGAGGTCCATTGAGGTCTTTAGGCTTGGTGTCAGGAGCCTTTACCTGATGAGCCATCTCGCTGACCAAATCTTGTTGGTGTGTGTGGGTGTGTGTGTGTCTACTCATGGAGGCCAGAAAAAAGTGTCAGCTCTCCTAGAACTGCTGTGAGCTGCCTGATCAGGAAACTGAGCCCAGTCCTCTGCAAGAGAAAGCAAGTATTGTTACCTGCTGAGCCATCTCTGGTCCCAATAACCAAAATACTGTCTTTTTTTAGTTGATATGGGGTTCCATTATGTAGCTCTAGCTGCCTTGGAGCTCTGCTAGGTAGACCAGGCTGACCTCAAGCTCCCAGAGATCACCTGCCTTTGCCTCTCATGTGCTGGAAGTAAATACATGCACTACTACGCCTAGCTGAAAATACTTGTTTATAATAGTAAAATTTTATTAAGGTGTATTTGTTTCTGTTTTTGAGTAGATTCTCATAATATAACTCAGAGTGGCCTGTGACTGACTCTGGCTTCAGCTTTGTGGTAGGCATCCTTTCTCAGCCTTCTGAGTAGTGAGGTCACAAGAACGAGCCACATATCTGGTTAAGATAATGCATTTAAAATTTGTTAACATACAGCTTGGACATTTTTCATTTCTAATTTGTGGGTATGTGTGTGTGTGTGGCATGTATATATAGGTACACTCCAAAGCCGTGTGTATGTGAGTACCCCTTGGAGGCCAGAAGAGGGTATGGGAGCCCCTATACCTAAGTGTTAACTGTTATGAGACATCCAGCATGGGTACCAAGAACTGAACTCTAGTCCTCTTCAAAAGCAGCTCATTTTTTTTTTTTTTTTCATTTTCATCAAGACAGGAGCAGGTTTTTTTACTCTGTAGATCAGGCTGGCCTCAAACTCAGAGATCAACTTGCTCCTGCCTGAGTGCTAGAATTTTTTTATTTATTTATTTACTTTTTGGTTTTTTGAGACAGGGTTTCTCTGTAGCTTTGGAGCCTGTCCTAGATCTAGGTCTTGTAGACCAGGCTGGTCATGAACTCACAGAGATCCGCCTGCCTCTGCCTCCCGAGTGCTGGGATTAAAGGCGTGTGCCACCACCGCCTGGACTAAGTACTAGAATTAAAGGTGTGTGCTACCAGGCCTGGCTTGCAGTAAGCACTCTTAACTGCTGAACTCCCTAAATTTCTTGAGAATTCAGTTTGTATTGTCAGGAAACACTAAAGATGTGCTTGGTATGTAATCTAAATTATCACGCACTATAGTCTAGATGCTCTGATTGGGATTTCTGTCTACTTTAGTTGCTTCTGCTTTCGTAATAGCATCGTTGCTCCTGCATTGCTTGCTTTGCTTTTTGGTTTGAAAGTGAATTAGAGCTGGGTGTTTGATAAGTAAAAACTGATTTTTGTGACCCATTTTCATCTTTTTATGTTTTATAGTGGGACATCCCCTCTCGCGTGCCTCAATGCTATGCTACATTCCAACTCAAGAGGAGGAGAAGGACTATTTTATAAATTGCCTGGCCGAATTAGCCTTTTCACACTCAAGGTAAAATGATCGTTTGGTGCAAAATTCTCAAAATGTTTTTTTGTTTTTTGAGGCAGGGTTTGTCTGGCTGTCCTGGAGCTTGTTCTATAGACCAGGCTGGCCTTAAACTCCTGCCTCTGCCTCACAAGTGCTAGGATTAAAGGTGTGCACCACTGTGCCTGACTTTAGCACCTGGTTCTTTCTTCCCATTTCACAGCATTTCTACTTTATTTATTTGTTTATTGGTTTGGTTTTTTTGTTGTTGTTTTGAGGCAGGGTTTCTTTGTGTAGCCTTGGCTGTCCTGGAACCAGCTCTGTAGACCTGGCTGACCTCTAACTCACAGAGAGACATCTTCCTCTGCTTACCGAGTGCTGGGTTTAAAGGCATGCACCACCACAACCTGGCTGGTTCTCAAAATTTTTAATGTGCATAAGAAAAACCTGGTAGGTTTGGAATGGTGCTGATGGATTGTCTTTCCTAGTATGCAATCCTAATAACACTGCTGCTTTTGTCCTTAATGGTTCTCTGGGATGCTGTGATGTGAATAGACTATTAGGAGTGAAGTTATATCAGCTTTTATTCTTGTGTTCAGCTTAGCAGGTTATATGCAATTGAAAGATAAGTGTTTGTAGTGGTAATTGCTAATGTGCCTTAGTGAAGATTTGTTTGTAATAATATTGTGAGGGATAAATTACTGGGCAACTAATGTAATACCTACTCTATGGAAAGTAACCACAATGTGAATATCAGTATTTACTAATTACAAAGGAGAAGTTCATAATAAACCTTAAATAATTGGGGCTAAATGAGCAAGCAATTATTTTTCTGCCATTTCTGATATATTTGGCTATCATTTAGATCACAGTCTGAAAACATGTAAAGAGCTAATAATAGATAATTTAGATTTTGTTGGCATAGTGGCTCTGTCATAACTTTTCAGTTCCAACGTAGTAGCAGGAAAACAACCTTGGACTATGCACAAACAAATTGAGGAGGCTATTTTCTGAATGTTTGTTTTAGTTTGAGACAGGGTCTCCTTACGTAGCCCTGCCTGTCTCTGTCTCCCAAGTGCTGAGATTAAAGGCGTGGTTCACCATGCCTTGCAAGGTTTGCATTTATGTGCAGCATATAAGGCTTACTTATATGCTGGCAGAGATCAGAAGAGGGGACTGGAACTGGAGTTAGATACAGATCGTTGTCAGCTGCCATATGGGTGCTGGGAACCAAATCCCTGTCTCTGCAAAAGCTACAGGTGCTCTTAAGTTCTGAGCCATCTCTGAAACCCATTTTCAACTATTAAACAAGTGCTTATTTTATTTACAAAACCAGGAAGCAGGGCAATTTTATTGTAGTAGGACTTAGTTGAGTGATCTTATTTAGACATAAGATGACTTGGTAACTATAGGGACACTAAAAATTGCTGATCCTTTTAGTGCTCCATAATGTATTTTAAAATGCATACACATGCACTTTTTTCCTATGAATTTTGTTTACTTGATAAGAAAATAATTAAAAATTTTAAATATCTGAATAAATACAAATTATATAACTTGTTATTTCAGTAGGTTTGTGTACATGAAATATTTGTTGATACAGGAATTTTCTTTGTGCTAAGCCTTAAACTAAGAGGCTCCAATGATCCTTATTCAAGAGATCCTCTTTGTTCAGCCTCCTGAGTAGCCAGGCAACTTTCTGTTTTGTTAGTTTTATGGGACTGATAATTGACCCCAGGACCTTCTGTAACATGGTAGGTAAGCCCTACCACTAAACTATGTACCCAACCTGGAAATTTCCCATGTTTAGTATTTTGTTCTGTTTTCTAAATATTTATAACTAGTAATTTTGACTTTTTTGTTTGTATAGTCTTTGTTTTATTTTGAGAAAGCGTATAGATTTCTAGCCCATGCCAGTCCTCCTGTCTTTACTTCCTGAATGGTAGGGTTACAGTCATGTATTGTTTTGTTTTACCTAAACTTTTTTTCCCTATTCTGTCCCTTTACTGTTTTTTCTTTTTTGTTGTTTTATTCCCTCCCCCTTTCTTGTGCTGGGGATTGATGCCAGGGCCCTTTGCAGGCTAAACAAGAATTCTATCCTGAGCCACACTGTCAGCCCTCTGTTCGTTTGTTTATTACTGTGTAGTTCTGATGAACTGGAACTTGATATATAGACCAGGGTGGTCCCAAACTCATAGAGATCTACCTATCTCTGCCAGTATTAAAGGCTTATACTTGTGTACAGCACACATGTGGAGCTCAGACAGATTAATAGAGTCAGATTGCCAGGCTTCTGGCAAGTCTTTACCCACTGAGCAATCTTGTGGGCTATTTTTTAAGGACTGGGTCTCTATGAAGCCCAGGCCTGCCTTGAACTTGTGGAGACACGTCTGTGTCAACTGCTTCTTAAGTGCTGGATTTACACAGGAGAGCTAGCATGCCTGGCTTCCTTTTGTTATTAAGATAGAGCTTCCCCCTGAGTATACCTTAGAGGTTTGATACCGAAGATCCTTGGTTTGCTCTCCCCAGACACACGTGTGCAAAAACAAGACATCCTTTTTGATATGTGATAATAAATAATTGCTTTTTCCCCCTATTTATTTATTTTTGCTTTTTTTTTTCCAAGACAGGATTTTTCTTTGTATCTTTAGGTGTCCTGAAACTATGTAGATTATGCTGACCTCAAACTCACAAAGATCCGCCTGCCTCTGCCTCCTGAGTGCTGGGATTAAAGGTGTGTGCCGCCGTGCCTGACTACCTTTCTCTTTTTTTTTTAGTTTGAGACAGGCTCTTACTGTGTAGTTCTGACTGGCCTGAAACTCACTCTGTAGACCAGGCTGGTTTTGAATTCACAGAGACCTCCCTACTTCTGCCTCCACGGCACTGATGTTAAAGTTGTATGCCACCAGGCTCAGCTGCTCATAATTTTAACAAAACTATTCCTAAATCTACCTCAGGCATGTAGCTCATATCTCGTGATTTTGATAGAATCTTAATTTGGATAATACCTATGTTTTTGACTTATTAAAGCAATACATGTAAATGTTGCAGAAAATGCAACAAAGTAGTAAAAGTCTCCTTATAACCCAAACTATAATTGATATTACTACCTGGAAACATGGTGATGAGTTCCTATAATCCTAGCACATTAGAGGTCAAAGTAGGAACCAGAGTTGGAGGTTATCTTTGACTCCATAGTAAGCTCAGTCTGAGTCTGTGTTACATGAGACCCTATATTCAAAACAAAAAAAATCAAAAAAACCTGAAAGCCATGGAATATATACTTAGACTCCTGCTGTTTGTTTAATTCAGTTAATAGATTTTTGCTTTGTTGGAGATATATCTTTTAAAAGTTGTGGGGTTTTTTGGTTTGATTTTTCGAGACAGGGTTTCTCTGTGGCTTTGGAGCCTGTCCTGGAACTAGCTCTTGTAGACCAGGCTGGCCTAGAACTCACAGAGATCCGCCTGCCTCTGCCTCCCCAGCATGCGCCACTACTGCCCGGCTTTAAAAGAGTTTTTATTGCTGTGTTTTCTATTTCATAGAATATTCTTGTTTTGGAGATACTGTCTGTCTTTGTAGCTTAGGCTGGCCTTGAGCAAATTAGCCCAAATTGGCCTGGAACATGTGATCTACTTTTGCCTTACAAGGGCTGAAATTGTCATCATGCCCAGCCTTACAGTATCGCAAATGTGGAAAAACACCTTGGTAAGAAAGAGGGACTAGAGGCATGGCTCAGTAATTAAGAACACTGGCTGCTTTTGCAGAGGACCAATATTTGATTCTCAGCACCTTTGTGGTTCCTCACAACCTTCTATAGAACTCTAGTTCTAGGGTTTCTAGTACCTTTTTGTGACCTCCATGGGCACCAAGCATGCATGTGGTGCACAGACATACATGCAGGCAAAGCGCACATGAAATGAATGAATGATAATAAAACATTACAAAAGAGCATCTCTTTGGGGAGCTAAGGACATAGCTCAGTAGTTAAGAGCAATTATTGCCCAATCATGAAGTCTTTTTTTTTTTCTTCCAAGATAGGGTTTCTCTGTGTAGCTTTGGAGCATGTACAGTAACTAATTCGGTAGACGAGGCTGGCCTCGAACTCATGTAGTGATAGAGCAAAAGAGCTAATGTTCTCCTTTGGCCTTCTCGTGGGCATACCTGCACATGTGCTTATGTTATGTACAAGCATAACAACAGTGAGCAGTTTGGGGTGGAGAAAACAGTTCATGGTAGAACGCCGACCTAGACTGTGTGAGACTCTATGCCTGTCCCTATTAGGACAAACACAAGCAAAAGCAGTCATTTTCATTAGAGGAAAAAGGAAAGGGGAAATTGAAGAAGATAATTGTATTCTTTTATTTTTTGCTGGTTTGATTTTTGTTTTTGTTTCTTTTAGACAGGGTCTCTCTGTGTAGCCCTGACTAACCCCAAACTCAAAATTAGCCTGGCCTCGAATTCAGAGATCCTCCTGCCTCTACCTCCCGAATGCTGGGATTAAAGGAGTGTGCCACCAGCACCCAGCTCGTTTCAGTCTTACAATGTTAAAACTACAATTGAAATTTATATACAGAGCTCCGTACCAACAGTTCAGAATTATCATTGAATACAAAGGAAAGAATGAGTATAGAGTCTGGATTTAGATGGGATAAAATCACAGCCTCTGCCATTTGAAAAGTAGTATCAGAAGTTCATTAGTAGGTATAATGACAAGCAGTGGTCTCTTAAAATGCAAATTAGCTATAGATCTCTTTTTATCTGCTTCCATCAGTTGCTGGTTGAAAGTTCTATGATGACAATTAAGGTAGTCATCAAACTGATTACAGGAGAAGGCCAGTTTAGGCATCCTCTCTGCAGTTGCTTAGAGTCTAAGCTGGGGTTATCCTTGTGGATTCTTGGGAATATCTGTAGTGCTATGTTTCTCTGTAGCTCTTTAATGGCTCTATCAATCAAGATCTTTCTC
Source organism: Ondatra zibethicus (assembly GCA_004026605.1). Lineage (NCBI taxonomy): Eukaryota > Metazoa > Chordata > Mammalia > Rodentia > Cricetidae > Ondatra > Ondatra zibethicus. The sequence goes on along the minus strand of PVIU01004786.1, from coordinate 16,959 downwards.
TCCTCACTGTCCTTCCCCCTTCTTGAGCATCCCATTCCCTCATGTTCTCCTCCTTCCTCTTTTCCCCTTTCCTTCTCTTCCCCCACCCAGGTGATCTTATCTGTTTTCCCTTCCCCAGGGGTATCCGCGTATGTTTTTCTTAGGGTTTTCCATGTTACCTAGTTTCTCTGGCTGGTTATCCTTTGCTTTATGTTTAATATCCACTTATGAGTGAGTACATGCCATGTTTTTCTATCTTGTGATAACTCAGGATGTTTTTTTCTAGTTCCATCCATTTGCGTGCGAATTTTAAGATGTCTTTGTTTTTTACTGCTGAGTAGTACTCCTTTGTGTAAATGTACCACATTTTCTTTATCCATTCTTCAGTTGAGGGGCATCTAGGTTGTTTCCTGGTTCTGGTTGTTATGAATAATGCTGCTATGAACACAGCTGTGATCAAATGTCCTTGTGGTATGAGTGTGCATCCGTTGGGTAATATTGCTGAGTCTTGAGATAGATTGTTCTGGGCCAAGCTACCTGAGACCAGCCCAAGAGAGGGAGGAGTGATAATATGAGCAGAGGGGTCAAGACCATGATGGTGATACCCACAGAAACAACTGACCTGATCTTGTGAGAGCTCACTGACTCTGGACCGTTAGCGGGGAATCCTGCGTAGGACCAGGCCCACTGAATGTGGAGTCAGTTGTGAGGCTTGGACAGTCTGGGGCCACTGGCAATGGGACCAAGATTTATCCCTAGTACTTGAACTGGCATCTAGGAGCACATTCTTTTTGGATGGATGCCTTGCTCAGCCTAGATATAGGAGGGAGGGACTTAATCCTGCCTCAAAGTGTAGTGTCAGACTTTGTTGACTCCCCATAGGAAGCCTTACCCTTTCTTTTTTTTTTATATTTATTTATTTATTATATATACAATATTCTGTCTGCGTGTATGCCTGAAGGCCAGAAGAGGGCACCAGACCTCATTACAGATAGTTGTGAGCCACCATGTGGTTGCTGGGAATTGAACTCAGGACCTCTTAACTGCTGAGCTATCTCTCCAGCCCAGCCTTACCCTTTCTAATGATTGAATGGGCAATAGGATGGAGGGAAGGTGTGGGAAGTGGGAGGAGAGGGAGTGGGAACAGGGATAGTTATGTCAAATGAGAAAAATTTGTATTAAAAAAATTTTAATAAAAAATAAGTAAAATGCAAATTAGATGACATTGCTCTCCTAGTTGGCTGTGTGTCCCCTGAACTGCTTTCCTAACACTTCTGCTTAATCAGTAACTATCCTTCAGACATCCATGCCTATATTGGTTTCTCAAGTTCCTCAAGCCTGGCTTCACACTTTGCGGTGCTGCTGACTGGAAAACTTGAGTTGCATCTTGTTGCTCGGTTTCTAGTCTGACAGTGTCTTAACCGAAAGAAGTCCTGAAGATGTAGCTGTCTTGAGCTGGTTTGTGTATTTTCTCCTGCTTGTTTCTGTGTGCTATAAACAGCATGCTTGCTTATGTTCTTTTCTGTTCAGCAAGTTAGTATCTTAAGAATTTTCTTTATTCTTGCCCTCTTTGGAGCAGTTTTTCCAAAATCTATTCAGCTGATATTAGAAGTCAGTCTGCAGCCTCAATCTGGTTTCTTTTAATTGCTAAAGAAAGATAAAGCATTAAGCCAACATAATGGCTTAGCAGGTAAAGGGTGCTTGCCACCATTCCTGATTACCATGGTGGAGGAAGAGAATTTGTCTCCTGATTTCCACAGAGGTGCTGGAGAATAGGTGCTATGGCATGTGCATGCACTTAGCCTCTCCCCCAACAGTGTAATAATGAAGAGCTTAAACTTTTTAAGTATTTTAAAAACTATATTACTCTTGTGTAGAGTTTGAACTATAATCATTTTGATTGTACCTTTAAAGTACATCAGCATAGAGCTGGAGAGATGGCTCAGTGGTTAAGAGCACTGGCTGTTACCACAGAGGACCTGAGTTCAATCCCTAGCACCCACATGGCAGCTCACAGCTGTCTGTACCTCCACATACACACACATGCAGGCAGAACACCAGTGCACATAAAATAAAGACAAATCATTAAAAAAAATGAAGCATATTTAGACAATGCCTTTTGTACTTCCTGTAACTCTTAGGGGGAAAAGAAGGCATTCTTTCTAATGCTTTAAAATCCTAAAATTTTAATGAAGGAAGGAATGTCAAGTCATCCAGTCTGTTTTTCACTTTACGATTGAAAATGGACTCCCAGTAGATGGAATGCTGTATCTACAATCATCTCTTTGTATGACAGTACACATAGCTAGCTGAGTTAGGGACTTGAATCCAGGCCACATCTTTGAATTTGCTGTCTTTTCATCGTGACAGTTTAAAAAGTTTTTCTTAAGGTTTTGCAACTTTTGGTGACTTCATATTTCTCAAAATGTCAATTTTATTTAAAATGCAAAAATTTTTCTTTAAGATTTATTTTTATTGTAAGTATGTGATTGTTTGCTTACATGTATGTAAGAGTACCGCATGTGTGCCTACTGCTTACAGAAGTTACAAGAGGGCAGGATTCCTTAGAACTAGAGTTATAGGTGGTTGTGAGCTCTCACAACTTGGGTTCTATGTAAGAACCAGTAGTCCTCTTAACTACTGGGCCATCTCTTTAGCTCCAACAAAGAATTATTTTGTATTTTCTTTTATTTTATGTGTATGGTGTTTTGCATGCATGCATGTCTGTGCACAACGTGTGTACCTGATACAGAGGCTAGAAGAGGACATCGGATTCCCTAGTACTGGAGTTCCAGATGCTTGTGAGCTGTCATGTGGGTGCTGGGAATTGAACTGGGGTTCTCTCCAAGAGCAGCAGTAAGTGCTGGTAACTGCTGAACCATCTCCTCAGCTCCAGGACTGACTTCTAATGTTAGCATATTCTTTCATAGCTTTAGGTAGAACTTCTCCAGTGGGGGCAAGAAAACAATATTCTTAGGTATTAACTTACTGAACAGTAAGAAAAAAATAACTTAATCTGCATATTCTGTTTTTAACAAATGAAAATAAGAGGGACTATTCAAAGCAGCTCATTTGAGAGTGGTAACATTAACAATTTTCAGACCCTGAGATAGGAGCTCCCCACCCCCCAGGGTTTCCTCTATATAACTTTTGTGCCTGTCTTGGAACTAGCTCTTGTAGACCAGGCTGGCCTTGAACTCACAGAGATCTGCTTGCCTCTGCTTCCTGAGTGCTGGGATTAAAGGCATGCACCACCACACCTGGTTAGAGATAGGAACTTTTGTTATGCCTATTTGATTTGAGTTTTTAATATTCTCCATGAATTTCATTGATATTTCTTATTGTTGGTTTCCTTTTGTGTTAGAAGAGTGGTTGGTGTATGGCAGTGCCAGAGCACTGGAAGCGGGGCATAGTGATACGCATTTCTTGTAATCTCAAACTTGGGATAGAAGTGGCAGGATCAGGAGCTCAAAGTCATCTCCAGTACACCGTAAGTCTGAGGCCCTCGAGACCATGTCTCAAAAGAAAACTAGAGCATTGGGGTAGAAGTCCATTAAGGTCAGAGTTGCAGCAAAGCACTTCTTGTATTACTTAAACTTCTCACTCTTAATACTGCAGAGTTACAATTGATAGCTCAAAAATATGTAAAGTCCTTTTATATCATAAAGTGGAACTGTAAAATATAAATGGAGACTTAAATTGATATGATTGAAACAATAATGAGGAACTGGCATCATCTCTTGTGTTTTCCATTATTGCCACTTTATGGCTTAAACTCCTAAGGCTTCTTCCATGCTCCTTAGAGCTCTTTTGCATACTCTGGGTTAAACACCAATAAGACTTTGCCATTTTAGCATCTAGAATAGGTGGTTCTGTATGAACAGTAAACTAGCTATGGGTATTTTCTTCCCTGTTCTTTGTGATATATCTGGCATTATTGGCAAGTGACTTCTTCCTTCAACTGTTTTAATTATTATTATTTGGTAGGGGGAAGGTATGTGTGTCTGTGAGAGGGCAATTTTGTGGAGTTGGTTTTCTCCTTACACATTTACTTGGGTTCTGGGGGTCAAATGTAGGTGATTGGTGTCTTAATTATTTTTCTACTGTTATGATAAGATGCCATGACCAAGACAACTTAATTGAAGAAAGTCTGTTTGGGGCTTACAGTTTCAGAGGGCTAGAGTCTATGGCTATCATTAGCAGCAAGCATTACATCCGGTAGGCTTGCAGGTATGGTGCTGGAGCAGTAGCTGAAAGCTCATGTCTTTATTCACAAGTGAGGGAGACAGATATTCGGGGAATGACAATAATCTTTTGAAATTTTAAGCCCTCCTCCAGTGACTCATCTCCAACAAGGCAGTACCTCCTGATCCTTCCCCAATAGTTTTGCTGATTCAGATGGCTGAGTCTACCAGGGTCATTCTTATTCAGGCCACCACAGGTAGGCTTGTACAGCAAGCACTCTAACTTGCTCAGTGCTGTCGGAAGTCTTATTGGATTGCCAGTTGGACTGGTACTATTTGCTCTGATTAGTTCAAGTAGTGGCTTGGTTTTGACCTCTCAATTGGTAAAACATATTTGAGTACTTGAAAGGGGTTATGTACAATTGTCTGAATTTCTAGTTTAGTAACAAGAGGGGACATGTTTGTTTTCAGTGCCTTGGTCAGAATCTGTTTTATGCCTGTTTTAGGGTTTCTAGTACTGCAAAGAGACACCATGACCACGACAACTCTTAATAAGGAAAGCATTTGATTGTGGTGGCTTGCTTATAGTTGAGAGATTTAGTCCATTATCGTCATGGCAAGAAATAAGGCAGCATTCAGGCAGACAGTGCTAGAGAAGGAGCTGAGATATTTTTTTTCCCCTAATTTTACTTTATGTGTATTGGTGTGAGGGTGTCAGATTCCCTGGAACTTGAGTAATAGACAGTTGTGAGCTGCCACATGGGTGCTGGGAATTGGACCTAAGTTCTCTGGAAGAGCAGCTAGTGCTCTTAACTGCTGAGCCATCTTTCCAGGCCTGGAGCTGAGAGTCCTTACATCTTGACTTAGAAGCAACAGGAAGTGAGCTGTCTCACCAAGTGTAGCTTGAGCATATATGAGACCGCAAAGCCTGCCTCCAAAACATAGGAAAGGGGGCATAGTGAGGAAAAATACTAGATCAACGCAAACCCAGAAAACCAACTGGGCAAACTTGAAACCCTACATCTCAATGTCTGATCTCAAAATGCTCTTCAGGTCTCCAACTCTGTTCAACTATGTTGACTGCAACACTTTGCTCTTGGGCTGATTCTTTTCCTTGTTAGCAGCTTTCCTCGGCATCTGTCCTATTACTCTGGCATCTCTAACATCTCAGGGTCTTCAAAAGCAATCCAGGCTTTTCCTTAACAGCTTTACACAACGGTCACTCTGGGCCGCCATTTAGAGACACCATGATACAGGCCTGGCCTGAGTGGCTTTTTCTAAGTTGTGGAGGCAAATTCCATAGCGCCCCCACCCCCTTTTCGTTTTTTGAGACAGGGTTTCTCTGTAGCTTTGGAGCCTTTCCTGGAACTAGCTTTTGTAGACCAGGCTGGCCTTGAACTCACAGAGATCCACCTGCCTCTGCCTCCTGAGTGCTGGGATTAAAGGCATGCGCCACCACCACCTGGCGCCATAGCCCCTTTCTTCTATCCTTAACTCCAGAATTATGTGGCTAATGCTGCCAGGTTCTGCTGTTTGCTGGGACTGGAACATGGCCCCCTTGTTCAATCTTCACCAACTTTCTGTTTTCAATGGTTACCTTCACTGCTTAAATTTGGCTGTTCTGGAACTTGCTCCAGTCTGGCCTCAACTCAGAGATCCACCAGCTATCTTCTGAGTGCTGGGATTAAAGGCATGTGCCACCACACCTGACTCTTAAGCTTTTCTTTAATTCCTTTTCACAAGTTGGAAATTTAGCTGGATGGGATCTTGCCTTGAGGTCACCACTCCCTTTATTTCGTTTCTTAATCTGTTTATCTCATTGAATACAGGACTTAGCTTCCTTCCACTTCCTGGTGCTCCTTTTCTCCTTAAATATTTTTCCTTGATCAGCTTCTCCCGTTTCATTATATATCTTCATTAGAGTTAACACTAGTAACTGCACAACAGAGTCTGTACTAGGCTGTTTTGAGATTTCCTCTGCTGAGGGAGTTAATTCAAAACACTTCATTTTAGTCTCAGGCAGACTCTTGGAACAAGGGTAAAAAACAGCCGTAATCTTTACCAAAATATCACAAGAATGATCTCTAGACCACATACTAATATTCTTCTCTGAGGCCTCTTGAGCCAGACCCCCATAGTTCATATAACTCTTGGTACCGCTGTCTTCCATGCTTCTAGCTAGTATGACCCATTTAGCTGCATTTAAAGCATTCTACTGTTTTCCTAACTCAAACTTCAAAGTTCACATTACTCCAAACAAAAACATGGTCCGGTCTGTCCCAGCAATTCCTCAGTCCCTGGTACCAGTCAGTCTCTGTCTTCTTAGTTGGGGTTTCTATTGCTGTGAAGGGACACCATGACCACAGCAGCTCTTATAAAGGAAACATTTAACTGGAGTGGTTTGCTCACAGTTCAGAGATTTAGTCCATTATCGTCATGGTGAGAAGCAAGGCAGCATCCAGTCAAACACGTTATTAGAGAAGGAATTGGGAGTTCTTACATCTTTACTCATAGGCAACAGGAGGTAAAATGTCTCACTGGGTATGACTTGAGCATATATGAGACCTCAAAGCCTGCTGCCACAGTGACACACTTTCTACAACAAGGCTATACCTAATAGTGCCACTCCCTTTGGGAGCCATTTTCTTTGAAACCACCACAATGCCTAAGAGATGAACTGCTTTTTTTTTTAATTTAAGATTTTTAAATTATGTGTATCTGTGTCTGCATATGCCTCATGAGTTCAGGTGCCCTTGGGGGCCAGAGTTGTTCAATTCTGTGAAAGTGAATTTTCTAGGTGGTTATGAGCTGACCAGTGCGAGTGCTGGGAACTGCAAGGACAGTTTGACTTTAACTACTGAGCCATCTCTGCAGCCCCTGAACTGCCTGTGTCTACCTACCTACCTAACCATCTGCATAACATTTATGTGGGTGTGTGAGTGGGAATGGGCATGTCATGGTGTGTATGTATGGTAGTCAGAGGATAATTTACAAAGAATAGGTTCACTCCTTCCACTGTGTATGTGGGATTTGGGAATTCTGGAACTCAAATTCATGTTGTCAGACTTGGTGGCAGGTGCCTTTAACTCCAGAACCATCTCATTGGGCATTTTCTTTCTTGCTTTCTTTTTTCTTTCTTTTTTTTTTTTTTGGAGTATGTAGAATAGACTGGTCTTTAACATACTGTTAGCCAAGAATGACCTTGAACTGTTGCTTCTTCTGCCTCCACCTCCAGAATGCTGGTATAGATATACATTGCCATACCTTGTTTATGCTATACTGGAGGTAGAACTGAGGACCCCATGCATGCTAAGCAAGCACTCTGTCAACTAAACTGCGTTCTCAGCCCCAGAAAAGAACTAAATTTTGTTAGTCTAACTGCTGCTATTAAAGCCTTATGAGAAAATGAGGTGGTAAAAATAGCAGTTAGGAAAACACTGACAGTGGAGTGAGTGACTGGTGGGAACTTGAGGTAGAAATGTGTTGGGATCATTTGGAGTCCTGGCCTCCAGCTGCTCTTCCCTGCTAGAGATCTTTCCTTTCCTTCTGATTTGAGTTACTGAAAGCCGTGTCAAAGTTGTTTACCAGCTCTGCTTCACGAGCATGTATTGCCTTGAGGATCAGAGGATAAGGTTTTCCCCTGTTGGCCCCCCGATGGTTGGGTATATAAGCCTCCATGGTGCTATTGAATAAAGGGCTTCTTACCAGTTACTAGAGGTCCGTGTCTCTGTTTCTCTGTCTGTGCTGTCTCTGTGTGTCTTTGTGTGTTTCAACCTCCAGCCCCTTGCCCGAAGCTCGTGAACTGCATGGTAGCGCATAGAGCGCAGACAGGTGTTGAGCGCTGCAGAAATGTCTTGGTAATGTCTGTTGCTAAAGTGACGCTTATTTGTTTAAAAAAAAAAGGACTATAATTTTGTTATATTTATTTATTTATCTATTTGGTTTTTCGAGAAAGGGTTTCTCTGTGAAAAAAGTCCTACCTTGTCTTGGAAGTCACTCTGTAGACCAAGCTGGCCTCCAAATCAGAAAGATCCACCTGCCTCTCCCTTCTGAGTGCTGGGATTAATGGCATGCACCACCACCACTTGGCATAATTGTTTTTTTTTTTAAAGTATGAGGTTCTTGGAGAAAGATTTCATATATTCTGTGCTTCTTTAGGATTGTGTTTGAGAAAATGCTTAAGTTTTTCTTAAGGCCAGCCAACATAGAAACTGTACTCAATATTTTGATTCTTTATACCAGACTTCAGGGAGAAGGATTTGTTTATTCTGAAAAAAATCGTACTTCGTGCATAGCTTTATCTGAGTCAGATAGTATCGTGTTCATCAAAGTGGTTCTTTTGGCCCAGAGCTACGTTTACATGGACAACCAATCTTAGAAACTGTACGTGCCACATAGGGTCACTTTTCTTTGTTAATTCAGAGATTCATTTTAACACACTATGATAGTTATTCCTGTCAACTGGATAGCTTTGAGAAATGTTTAGGAAAGATCTTAGTAAAGCACACTTTGGGAGAGGTGTCTGTTACGGTGTTCCCAGAGGTGGTTACATCTTGAGACCTAGACTAAATGAATGAGTTAATAATCATCTGATATATTCCTAATGTGATGGCATTATTAGGATGTGGTCAAAGGTAGGAATTAGGGAAGTATTGGGGAAAATCAGTTAATAGGGTATCTCCTTTTGGGGGGAGGGTATCTTGCCCTGATTTTGCTGCGCTTTCTCGTAGCCGTGGAGTTTTCCATCTAGACCTCTGGTCAGTTCTGTCCTGCCAGCCATTCCTCACATAACCAACCACACAGAGACTTACTACCTATAAATGCTTGACCAATAACTTAGGCTTGTTACTAGTTTAGATTTTAATTAACCCATATTTCCTATCTACCCTCTGCCACGTGCTGGTACCTTCTTTCAGCACAGCACAGTTTTTCTGCTCTCAACTCCTGAGACTCAGCCCTTCTTCTTCCCAGTGTCCTCTGTTCCTGGCAGTCTCACCTATACCTCCTACCTAACTACGGGCTAGTCAACTCTTATTAAACCAATCAGAACGCACCTTGGCATAGACACATCTTCACAGTGTACAAAAGGATTATCACATAACACTTGTTCTCTCACCTTCTGGCATGAAGTGAACAGTTTTCCTCTACCACATGTTCTCAGCATCAAATGTATGGACCATGCAGCCATGCACTGAGCCCTCTGAAACTGAGCCAAAGTCCTTAAGTTGTTTGTGTCAGGTATTTTGGTCCCAGTGATGAAAGGCTAACTCACATAAAAAAAATTGATGCCAGAGAAGTAAGGTATAATAGCTAGTTAGTGGTATTAACTTGACAGGGTCTGGAATTTCCTCCAAGATAAGCTTCTAGGCACATCTGTGAAAGATTATTTAGTGTTGGATATGCTTATGAGGGATTGTGTTAATTGGATAAATGAAGGTGGGAAGAGACATCCTAAATGTAGATCTCACTTTTTCCTTAGTCTGGGTCCTAAACTACATTCTTTGTTCTCTTGTGACTGGATGCAGTGTGTCCAGTTGCTTCATACTCCTGCCTTGTGTTCTACTGTCATGATTAACTTTGGGCCAAAATAAGGAAGAGTAAATCTTAAGGAAAATGAAAAAATGCCACCCCATTTAGTGCAAATGCAGCTCTCCTCCACTGCCTCTGGCTTTCATCCTGCTCTGTCCTTCTCTGTGTCTTTCCTCTGCCCCTGCCATCTCGCAGGGCTTCTATGGTCCTTTCTTCTCACTTAAAGCACTTTCTAGTCTCAAAAAGAAGATATTTTATGTTTTGTTGATGTTTTGAGACTTTGAAGTTGAACTTAAAAGTAATGATCTGATTAGTTTGGCAGAGGAATTTTCAAGACAATAGAAGTTCAGGGATTATGTGGCTCTTGTTGGCAGTTTCAGCTAGATTTACAGTGACAGCCAGCACAAAGCAGAGCAGAAATATTTTAAAAGTCTGTATTTTAGACAAAGTGTGCATATTTAAATCTGTAGACAAGAATTAACATTGTTATTGTTATTATTGTTAGAGAAATTAGTGCCATTCAAAAGAAGTCAAGTGGAGAGGGGAGATGGCTTAGTACCCACACAGTGGAAGGAGAACAAGTCACCTTTACACGTGCACTGTGACATGCAATCATGCACTCACATATAATACATGTATGAGCACATATTGAAAATTTTTGATTTTTTTTTTTTTAAGAGAAAAACCAAGCAGTTTATACTGAACATTGGAGAAGATGCCTTTGAGGGCAACTCGGGATTTGACCACATCTCACCTTTGATAGGTTCCAGAATATAAAATTTATAAATTCATTGGAAAGCTTTGCTCCTTGAAAAGAAAGAGCTCTTGAGACTCCCTGATTGTAGAGGGCCTCCCAGAGAAGTATTTTCTCAGGATCAACTACCCAGGCATTCAGGGTCTGCTACTGCATTCTGGTCCGAAGGAGCCCAGGTGTTAATTGAACTGGCAGTAGACCTTTGCATTTTTCATGTGATGGCTTTGTAACCATGCAGGTGCAAGAGTTATGAGTCATAGAGCATTCCAGTGAGATTTCAGAGGGAGGCCTGGCAATGCATCAGCATCTGTGCTGGCAGTTGGGGAGAGTAATGTGTGAAACTGAGCATAGGACCTCACCTGTAGTGGTTCTCTGGAGTGTGAAGTCGAAGCTCTAGCTGACTATGTCGGTTCTCAAATGTTTGAGAGAAGCAAGTTCAAAGTGTGGGAAGAACAATTTCAAATTATTTGGATATCATGAGGCAGTAGAAGCTTACGGAGCCAAGAAGGATCTCTTGTTTGGAAGGATGCTGTCTTGATGAACCAGTGACTTTAGAAATGGGTACTTTACTATCAGTTGATTGTTTGTTTTAGTCTTTTCTTTTGAACTACAGATGATTCTTTATGCTAGTTTTTCTCTGGAAGGTATTACCTGAAAATTCTGTTTTTCAAACGTAGCCAGGTATGATGTTGCACACCTTTAATCTCAGCTCTTGGGATGCAGAGGCAGAAGGATTTCTAACATTTAATACCAACCTGGTCTGCATAGTGAGTTCCAAGCCTGCCAGAGCGACATAGTGAGATTCTGTATCAAAAACAACAAACCAAACAAACAAGAACAACAAAAAGCCAACAAAACTCAATCAATTTCCCCCATGGGAAAGTCTCCATGCCCAGCGCTATTATCACAGTCTGTTATCCTGTACTAAATACTAAAATAACTGCTGTCTGGACTATTGCTTCCACTTTGCCCCTTGACAAACAATTGCTTTGCTCCTTTTTAAAATGCACATGATAGTCAAAGTGATGTTTTTTCCTAAAACATCTTGTGATCCTGACATGTTTTTGTTTGACACTTGTCAGTAGTTCCCATGGCATTGATTAATGTTCTAAACCCCGTTCAACAACCCCTGGCTTTCTTTTGGTTCTTGAATCTCTCATACTTCAGTTTTAGGCTTTCCCATATCAAATTTTCATTTTGCCTGGCTATATAGTTTAAGAACTGACAATTTATATTGTTTCTCAGAGCCTTCTGTGACCCATAATTGGCTTTTCTTCTAGGGTCTAAGCTTCCGTTTTTAAAAATTAGTTTTTTGTTTTTTTTCGAGACAAGGTTTCAAAACTTAGGGTTTTTTTTTTTTCCATTTCATTTTATGTGTGAATGTTTTATCTAAATGTATGTGTGTGCACCACATTTTCTTAGGGCCCTCTAAGATCAGGATGGCATCCCGTTTCCTGGAACTGGAGTTGTAAATAGATGTGAACCACCACGTTGGTGCTGAGAATTTGCTCTGGTCCTCTGCAAGAGCAACAAGTGGTTTGAATCTCTTGAGTCATTTCTACAGTCTCCTGGTCTGAACTTCTTACCACTTACAAGTATATGACTTTTTAATATGGTCTGTATATTCACATACATACTCTGTATCTGCTTGCATATGTGATAGCATCTCAGAATTAACAGGCATAATTCTGAGATGCTATCACATAATTGTTTTTCCCATAGCTCTTCACCCATCTTGACTGTAATAATGGAATTCCATCTTTTAAGATCCATTTTCTTATTTGACCACGTCCTCCCCAAGGCTGACTACCAAGGTTCAGCTATCAAGGTATTGAAGTCCAATAATCAAAAGCCCCTTTTCACTCATCTAATTAACATGCACAATTAAAATTAAACATCTCATCCTAACTTAGGGTTTCCCCTCTACCACCATTTTCACTATCCAGAGGCAGTCCTTTGTCCTTCCAGGGACAAATATCCTTGTCCCCCTCTCCCTTGTTCCCTTCCTTTTCTCCCTTGTTCCCTTCCTTTTCTCCCTTGTTCTCTATCCCCTGCCCTTTGTCCCTCTGGGGGCAAATAAATCTCATTTGTACTGAGAACTTGGTCTTGGGATATCCTGGGCAGACAATGATCCTTTCAAGCACTATCCATTCTCTACTGTCTGTACATTTCCTTTTGTCAACTTCATGGTAGACAGTGAAAGGAGAAAAGGATGGGGAGAGAAGTCCCTTGGAAAAAAGGAAAAAGCACACAAAATAGTGCATGTGAAAGGCATGGGACTCTAGAACCTCGTCTTTTAAGTTGCTCAAATAGAAAACTTACTTTGGAGTGACTCCTCATCCCCACTATGTAATCAGCAACTCTTGCTATCTTCAGAATACATAGACTGGTATTCTGTCTGCCATGACCCTGGTTTAAGCTACCCTCATTTCTGCTAAGTTACTATCTAGTTTCTGTTAGGTCTCCTTCAGTCTGTGATCTTGTCCTCTTGTAAACTGAAGAAAAACCCACATCTGTTGTGCTGGTTTGAATGAGAATGGCCCCCATAGGCTTATATATTAGTGCTTAGTTGCCAGGAAATGGAACTGTTTGGCAAGGATTAGATGTTACCCTGTTGGAGATCTATAACTGGGGGTCGGCTTTGAGATTTAAAAAGCCCACACCAGGCCCAGTCTGTCTTTCTGTTTTGTTTGTTGTTCCCACCACCACTCCCTGCTGCCTGTAGATCAGGATATAAAGCTCAGCCACTGTTCCACCACCAGTCTTTCTGCTTCTTGTCATGATGGTCATAGACTAACCCTCTAAAATGTAAGCAAGCTCCCAATCAAATGATTTTATTTTTTTTAAGATTTATTTATTATGTATATAACATTCTGCCTCTATGTATGCCCGCACGCCAGAAGAGGGTGCCAGATCTCATTATGAATGGTTGTGAGCCACCATGTGGTTGCTGGGAATCGAACTCAGGACCTCTGGAAGGGCAGCCAGTGCTCTTAACCACTGAGCCATCTCTCTAGCCCCAAATGCTTTCTTTTATAAAAGTTGCCTTGATCGTAGTGTTTTCCTCACAGCAGTAGAACACTAAGACACCTATATTCAAGATTCTTTAATGCCAAATAAAATGTCCAAATATTGTGATTATGGACAGTTAAAATGTTGTAGTAGACCAGAGCAAAACTATCTTGTACTACTTTGTAATCCCTTTATAAGCCAATGATTGCCTGATCCTATGTGACCAAATATTCTTGTAACTGTTTAAACCAATGTGATTCTTTTTGTGTGGGTTTTTGGTTTTTTTTTTTTTTTTCGAGACATGGTTTGTAGCTTTGGAGCCTGTCCTGGAACTAGCTCTTGTAGACCAGGCTGGCCTCGAACTCACAGAGATCTGCCTGCCTCTGCCTCCCGGGTGCTGGGATTAAAGGTGTGCGGCACCACTGCCCGGCCTACCAATGTGGTTCTTAACCATTGGTTTGTAACCCCCCCAAAACCATTGGAAAACACAGATACGTGCATTACCATTCAAACAATATAAAGGAACAAACATAATTTTATAGTTGGGGAGATCTCCACAACATGAGGAATTGTATTAAAGCATTGCAGCATTAGGAAGGTTGAGAACCACTGGTCTAAACCTTTGAAAGTTGTACTATCAGACTACTAGGTTCCATCAGTCCAAAAGCTAGGACAGTCATTAGATAACATCTGAATCCTTACCTGGGTTCCCCTATTTGCTGTGGCCTATCTGTGGTACCCACCAGTGGATTTGGTGAGTGCCTTGGCTTATGACTCACTGTGTAGCTAGCTATACAGTCTCATGTAACCATTTTCACAGTGGAATATCCTTCAGGGAAACCCGATTTTGTGTTGTGGTAACTCCTTCAGCCTTTATGTTACTGACCCATGTTAGGTGTGGTCTCATGTACTATAAATGCAGACAAAAAGTGTGTGGGGCCCTCTTTGCTGCTGGATTCAGTTCCAGTTCCCAGTGCATGCAAAGGACTGCGGATCAGTACTGTGAGTTTATCTCCAAATAAATAAACCTTTGTCATACTCCATTCTGGGCTATTGTGGAACTCTTTGGTATGACAACAGTTTTGTGTTTCCAGGCCGTAGACATCCATATTTACCTAAACTCACTTCTTCCCTTTGAGATAAGAATTGTTTTTGCATTGCCTCTGAAGGGGAGAAATTTTGTTGTTTTGAACCAGAATATCAAGTTGGTCTTGAATTTCCTGCCTTGGCCTCTTGAATATTGGGATCATAGGCATGCATTATCATACCACACAAACACAGAAGAGATTTTACAGAACTGTTGGTCAGATCACAGCATTCCTCTAACCCTTCCTGTCGCGTTTTCTGCCTTCACTCATAGTACAGGTCAGATTTCCTAATGTGGCTTGCGGTACTTTACTTCCGCCAGCCTCCTACCATCTCCCTCTGACTTAGTATTCCTTAAATGCCTTGGGTTCCTTTGGGATTCTTGAACATGCTGGCATTCTTCCTCTAAGGGCCTTTGCCTCTGCTCTTTCATCTCAAAACTACCCCCTTAGGTCTTGACTTCCACTGCCTGTGCTGGTCCCATATCTCACAGCAAACACTCTTTCTGCCTGCATTTTCTTCTAGGTATTCACCATAATCTGATGTGCTGTATGTTATGCAAAGATTTTTGCTTACTGTTTTTTTTTTTTAATCTCCTTTGATTAGAACATAAACCTCCATAGGAGAGTGTCTTAGTCATTGGTTTCTTAACTATGTAGAGAAACTCTGACCAAGGCAACTCTTAAAGAAAAAACATTTAATTGGGGAAGGGATTGCTTACAGTTTAAAAGGTTTAGTCCACTATCATCATGATGGGGAGCATGGTGGCAGGTGGTGGAGTAATAGCTGAGAACTTCACATCCTGATCTGGAGGCAGAGAGACAGCCTTGTGCTGGGAGTGGTTGCACATGGTGGCTTTTAATCCCAGCACTCAGGAGACAAAGGCAGGCTGATCCCTGTGAGTTTGAAGCCAGCCTGGTCTACATAGTGAGTTCCAGGACAGCCAGAGCAAATAATAAAGCCCCTTCTCAAAAGAAAAAGGAAAAAAAAAAAAACTCAAAGCCCCTCATGACACACTTTCTTCAACAAAGCCACATCTCCCTGGTGACAGCATTCAACTATATGAGCCTGTAGTTACTCAAATCACCACAGAGAGGAATTTGTAATTTAGATCTTTCTAGATTCTAGGGAAATAGAAACTCAGTAAATATTTGTGAGCAAATGAATTACAGTTTGTTCTCTTTTATTGGGTAATAAGAGTTTTGTTAGCAGACTTCCACTGCTGAAGCACCTCTGCCTTCCTAGCAGAGGTGGGTTTTTTTTTTATGGCTATGTTTGTAATTTATTAGGGATTTTATATCTGAATTTATAAATTACATACAGATACCTACGATATTCTAGTTTGAAACTTTGTACAGTTTTGGTATAAGGACAAGTGTATTGTTTTCCCTTGTTTTTTTTGTGCAGTAGTATTTTTTCAGGTTTTATTTATTCTATACATTTTTTTATATTGATATTTATTGAGCTCTACATTTTTCTCTGTTCCCCTCCCTGCCTCTCCCCTCCCCCCTCCAACCTTCCCCCAAGGTCCCCATGCTCTCAATTTACTCAGGAGATCTTGTCTTTTTCTACTTTCTATGTAAATTATATCCGTGTAAGTCTGTCTTAGTGTCCGCATTGTTGTCTGAGTTCTCTGGGATTGTGGTTTGTAGGCTGGCTTTCTTTGCTTTATGTTTGAAAACCACCTATGAGTGAGTATATGTGATAATTGTCTTTCTGCGTCTGGGTTACCTCACTCAAAATAATGTTTTCTAGCTCCATCCATTTGCCTGCAAAATTCAAGCTGTCGTTACTGTTTTTGTGCTGTGTAGTACTCCATTGTGTAAATGTACCACATTTTTCTTATCCATTCTTCGGTAGAGGGGCATTTAGGTTGTTTCCAGGTTCTGGCTATGACAAATAAAGCTGCTATGGACATAGTTGAGCACATGTCCTTGTGGCACGATTGAGCATCCTTTGGATATATACCTAAAAGTGGTATTACTGGGTCTTGAGAAAGGCTGTTTCCTAATTTTCTGAGAAATCGCCACACTGACATCCAAAGGGATTGTGCCAGCTTGCATTCCCACCAGCAGTGCAGAAGTGTTCCCTTTTCCCCACAACCTCTCCAGCCTAAGTTGTCATCAGTGTTTTTGATCTTGGCCATTTTTACAGGTGTAAGATGGAATCTCAGAGTTGTTTTGATTTGCATTTCTCTGATGACTAAGGATGCTGAGCATTTCCTTAAGTGTCTTTCAGCCATTTTAGATTCCTCTGTTGAGAGTTCTCTGTTTAGGTCTGTACTCCATTTTTTTTTATTGGATTATGTGATCTTTTGGTGTCCAATTTCTTGAGTTCTTTGTATATTTTGGAGATCAGACCTCTGTCTGATGTGGGGTTAGTGAAGATCTTTTCCCATTCTGTAGGCTGTCGTTT
>PVIU01004785.1:49136-122169 GCA_004026605.1 Ondatra zibethicus | reverse complement strand
GTAGAACAAAGAGGCCTGGGGGGATCTTACCACCAGGTGGGCACAGCCCTACCAGTGTGACCCGCCTCCGATTATGAAAACCTATATTTACTATTTCAATTTTATGTGATATTACTTTATGTTTTTTCTACTTGTAGCGATGGGTGTTATTTTAATTACCCTTTCATTTTCTTGTGTATACTCACATTCAGAAATAAGAATTAATGCATTTTATGTAGAATATTCGTCATTTGAATCATATGACAGTTCAAATGAGAAAAAATGTCAAATTCTTGGTTACTTGACAATGTATTATTTTTAGAACTAACTCTGTGTGCTTATTTTTTTAAAACAGCTATGTGCTCATTATACACTAGTGAAGAAAACAAACAAAACTTTTCATTGAATTATTATGAAATTCTAGTAGACAGAGAAATTGAGTAATAAATTAACAAGATCCCAATTTGATGACAGTCTTCAGTGAATTGAAAGATGGTGTTGTGTTAGCATATAATTTGATGATCAATTTTAATATTTCTTGTCTTAAATTAGACAATAGAGCAACAAGGGGTAATCACTTAGATATAATCATTTATCCAGATGTCCCATATTGTATTTCTCTTTACTTCATAATTTCAAGAATCTGTTCTAAGAGAGAGAAAGAAATGAAGTTAGATGATTATGGAATTATATTTTCTTTCCAAGATATTCTGCAGTAAGCCAGGCCTTCTTCTTTACTGTTCATGGCTTTCTCAAGAATCATAGTTTACCAACAGGTATCTAAAGCTTTCTCTAAGTAAGGCTAATGAACAACATTTTACTTATCTAAGGGTTTAATATCAAAGGAGTGTTTTGAAATATTTAAGTATGTGAAAATGTTACATTCTTTTATGCTGCAGAATATTACTTTAACTACTTAAGGATATATTGAATTTGTTTATGCTGTAATTGTTTAAGTTTGCCTAACTACAGAATCTAAATGATCTAATATAAAGCTAAATATCCAATAAAGGCAGGATAGGGATATGTGGGATTGGCAGACATAGAGAGTAATAGGAGAAAAGAATGAGAGTAGAAGAAGAAAATAGAGAGAGAAAGAGAGGGACATACCTGTGGCCAGCTAGGCAGCCACAAGTCAGCCAGATACAAGAAGCAGTGAAAGTAAGATATGCAGAAGAAAAAAATGTGAAAAGACCAGAGGCAAAATGTAGATGAATACAAACATGTTAATTTATGTTAAAAATGAGATAGAGAGATATAGCTAGAAATGAATGTAAGGTAGGCTGAGTATTCAAAACAAGTAAGTGCACATGTGATTTGAGAGCTAGTTGGTGTCCCCCAAAAAGAGAAAGCCTGGTATAAAGGAGTGTGGTGTAGGAGGTCCTTCTTTCTATGTGTTGCTTTCATTGGTTGAATAAAGAAACTGCCTTGGCCTTTTGATAGGGCAGAACTTAGATAGGCGGTGAAAAGAGAACTGAATGCTGGGAGAAAGAAGGCAGGCAGTGAGAGCCGCCATGGAGTCGCCAGAGTCAGACATGCTGAATTTTTCCCAGTAAGCCATGACCTTGTGGTAAACACAGATTATTATAAATGGGTTAGATCAAGATGTGAGAGTTGGCCAAGAGGAGGCTAGATATAATGGGCCAGGCAGTAATTTGGTTAATACAACTTCTGTGTGGTTATTTCGGGTGTAAGCTAGACAGGCAGCTGGGACAAAAAGCAGGCCCACTCCTCCTACAACAGAGTATCATTTAATCCTTCTTTTTTGTAATCCCTGAGGATATCATGTTGATGAATGATTTAAGGTTTTTTCAATTGGTGAATAATTGTTTCCCTTTACTTGGAAGTCTGTGAGCAGAGTGTGTACACAAGTATGCTATCATTTGGCTTCCCAAAAGTCTGCAAAGGATTATCACCATATCTTTCTGCCAAATCCTTTGCTAAATGATATCTGAGTTCAGATTTTCTAAACCAGTACCCTTTGCTTCAGAATTTCCAGAATCTGTGTAAATAAAGGTGTCTTTTTTTTTCCAGCTCTCTGCTGTGTATTTAAGAGACATATCAAGTACGCATTCTGATTTACAATAAGAATAAAACACACTTATGAACACAAACACAAGAAACCAATATCACTTGTATATTTTTTTCAGTTCAACCTCCTTGTCCTTTCATCAGAATCTCCAATTTCTTTGCTTCAAATGATATTCATTGCTGTAATATATTTGGATCTGCTATGTATATCATTAAAATAATCTTTTGTACCTAATACAATTTGTAGTTTCACAAATTCTACTGAGTTTGGATAAGTTATCATTTCCATAGCATATAAATACTCCATTTCCAGAAGCGTGGCCAAGCAAAAAACACTTATTGATTAGTACCATATGATCTTGCAAGCTTTCTTTTTATATTCAAATCTATTTCCAACAAGAATCACTATTTAGTTTCTGGTTTTAGTTTATGTAAGTTATATTTATAATACAGGGACATAAGATGATATGTCTCTTCTATTTGTTCAAATTCTTTTGAAAATCACAAAGAAGTTAATCTCCAAAGTAAAATCTTGTATAAAGGCATCCATACAATTCTCTTTGTG
Organism: Ondatra zibethicus; assembly: GCA_004026605.1. Lineage (NCBI taxonomy): Eukaryota > Metazoa > Chordata > Mammalia > Rodentia > Cricetidae > Ondatra > Ondatra zibethicus. The sequence continues at coordinate 119,594 of PVIU01004785.1, read as the reverse complement.
CGGGTTGATTCTTCAAAATCCTTATGCCAAAAGAGTGAATACGGTCCCATTTATCAAACTTACTGTCATACATAGTAATAGTCAGAAAATTCCAAGAGGATATATTAATCTCTGTGTATCTGCTCATTAATAATGCTAGCTTTTGTCTCAGGTGATGCTAGCTTTTCTTTTAGGTGATGCTTTTCAAAGTTCATCACCTTGGTTTTGCTGGAGCTTCTTTCACTAATACAATATTGTCTTCTTTTTTGCTTTATCTTCAAATGTCCCTTATCTTATCCTCACCAAGTGCCTAACTGAAGATTTTACTTCTTTTGGGTACATCATGATATCTAAGCAAAGTCTTGAGTGAATTAATGATTTTATTTACTTGTATTTTGTCTGGTTTTTTGGTCTTTTACTATTCCTATGGAGTCAGATCTGTATGAAATTTAGGTTTTCATATGGTACAGGTTTGCTTCAACTTTACTTTACAATAATATTGTAGTTTTTCTTATCTCTTTTACAAAAACTGAAGCAATGTAGGAAAAGATTGTCTAAATATTAAGAAGTTTATGTGGCTTTATTTGTCCAGATATTAGATGATGATCTAGATCATCTAAGGAGTTTACCTGTTCATTCAGGATTTCCCTTCAAATGCTTTTCTTTTTCACACCTTATTTGTTGCTTTCTTAGAGTTGCCAAGAGTTTCATAGGCTGGAACCTACACTGAGTGTCATTTGAATTTTATTTCTGAGATCATTTATCTTGCATCGTATTAAATTTCATCTTTTTGCAGATGTTTCTGTCCTACCAGTCACTCCCAGCTAACTAAACAGAGGCTTATTATAAATGCTTGGAAGATAGCTTATGTTTGTTACTAACTAGCTCTTACAACTTAAATTAATGCTTATTGTTTATGTATGTATTATACGTGGCTTAGTAACTTTTCTCAGCATCATAAGTTCACTTTGCTTCTTTCCTGATGACAACTCTGCCCTTGTTCATACACATACTCTGCTTTTTCCTGTCAGCAAATCCCACCTAACCTATTCCTTCCTAACTATTGGCTATTAGCTCTTTGTTAAACCAATGAGATTAACATATATTCCATACATTTATAATCCTCAATCATATGCATTATATATGAACAACTAAAATATATCTCAACACTTCCATTCTCATATTTAACAGGTTTCCGGTCTGGATAAACTCCACATTTCATCTTTTCTTTAACATTGCCAACAAATCTCTGTATTCTCTTCGGGCATTCTGAGCATTATCCTTTTATTTTTCTTATGTTTCTTCTTGTGTGAATTATAGAAGCTATTTGATTTCTGGGATGAATCTTAAAGAAAACATATTCTTAGCAATGAGAGTTTGCAAGTTATGGACACATCATATGTAATTATTTTTCTAGAGAGAATTTTATAAATGCTTTCATATGTTTTCTGAAATATTTCAGAACACTTTTTTAATGCAAAGAAAATTAGTAAAGTAGTATAGACATATCATGGCTTTTGAGTTCAAATAGGAACTTTTGCAGTTTTAAAGTTAAAATGCTGCTAGACTGTAAAGATATTTTTAAAGTTAAAATATTTGAAAGTAATATTGACCTAATATTATATTCCAATGGAATATTTTGGTAGATAATTCTGACAATCACAAGCTACAGAAATTAACTTTGATATAGTACAGTTATATCACCCTTGATAGTTACTTTACAGTTTTCCAAATATCTCAATAGTAATTGTTATTTATACAGAAATAATCTAGTTCTTAACTATATACTAATTCATATTTATTCAGTCTTCCCTTTACTTTTCTCATGCATTTCAATATTGTAAGCCAATTATTTTATTTCTGTTTTCTGGTGGTTCTTCATGAGAGGTTCTAGTCAATAACCCTCATAAAATATTATTGAAAGAATATTATACTCATATAAGTGTACAAGTTGTATTTAATATGTTGCTGGTAATGGGACAAGACTATTTAAGGTAGGTATTATTCGCCTCTTAGATGTACAACTTGTAAAGTTACTCTTTTATCTATTGCTATTAATAAGCATTTTTGATATGGTTGTGGTAGCACAAACTTGTTACTCACTTTCATGGTTAGAGGCAGGAAATAATTATGTTTGAGAGCAGCATGAAGTATATAATATTTGTAGGAAAGTACTTTGCAAACATAGGTAAATCATGCTCATCACACTTCCATTTTATATACTAATTTATTTACATAATATTCTATATTGTTTATCTTATGATATCCTTTAAATAACTTAGAATTTCAGTTTTGTAGAAGATTGAGAATTTAAAACACATGTATTAATTATTAAATGACTGACATATAGTTATGTGGCTGACATTATGATGTTTTCAGTTTTACCACTGTCATATTTGATTCCTATATTTATAAAATTTCTAGCCCCGTGTTTCTGAATAGTTTTCTCTTGATAAAAATTTGTGTAGTACCGGATTATGTGATACAGCAATCTTCTTGTGACCTAGATCTTGACAACAAACTCCATTTCTGATTTGTACAGTATCTTTCAACTTCATGCAGTCTATTTTTTCCAGAATTATATTTGGTATATTGATAAAACTCTATTTAGATACAAGTAACTTGTCTGGAAAAAAATCTAAAGTAGAAAATGAAGCAAGAAGAGATTTAATCAGTTTATAAATGCAAACTGCAGACATCTGTAAAATATTGTGACACTGCCTTTGCAGGGAAATCACTGAAAATTTTCACATTTTCTGAGTTCTGGTAATCATATTTAAATGTGCTTGCTTTAACTAGCTGTTTCTTCTGTGAATATCTTTCTCTTTAATCCCAGACAAAATAGAAAGGTGGCCTCTTTGCCTCCTTGCTCCCCGTTCCTTTCCTTCTTTCTGAGTTATTATTGGAAAATGAAATATTATTCTCTAAGGAAGTGCTCTAATAAATAAATGTTTTTGTTGTAATAGCCACATGGTCTCATACCCACTTGCAGTGGGGGCATCTGAAAAATTTATTATAATTTAATCATTTCTTTAATTTCCTGAATTTTTAATTCTAGCCTCACAGTTGTCTTTATGATGCTGAGGGATGACATATTCATCATTAAAATCTTCAAATTATACCTTTTAAAATTGTCTACAAAAATTATCACTGTTTTCTGCTGCTATACTAAGCATCTCCCTCATAATTTCATAAGAAATGCACCACATGCTGGTTTTGCTCAGTTTCAAATCATCTTATTCACAATTAGAGATTGTAGGTGTATTTAAGGACGCCCATAAGAGCCCAGAATAAAGGATAACAAATATTTATTTATTTGGCAAAAAACCTCACAATATGGGTAGGGAATCATGGTTCTCTGTGGGTGCTGAAAGCTGTGAACAGAACTCCAACCACTACACAACAGAGAGAGTGAGCATGCTTTACATCTGTTCTTATAATACTTCAGACTTTGCACTAACGGCGAGTGTTCAAAGATACTAACTGAATGAATTTCCACAAAACTTTTCCCCTTTATCTAAATAAGAGGGATCTAAATCTAATACAAAATTATATACAATAAAAACAAATATCAAGTATTGTCCAGGAGAAAGAAAAGGCAAAACATACACATGATGTTGCAGGGAGGGCTGTTTGTTGGTCCTGACTGCCCAGCCCCAAAATAATCACACAAAAACTGTATTAATTAAATCACTGACTGGCCCATTAGTTCTAGCTTCTCATTGGCTAACTCTTACATCTTAGTTTAACCCATTTCTAAGAATCTGTATATCACCATGTGGCAGTGGCTTACTGGCAAAGATTCAGCATGTCTGACTCTGGCATCTTCATGTAGCCTCTCTGAATCTGTCTTCTTTCTCCCAGCATTAAGTTCCATCCTCCCTTCCTACCTATGTTCTGCCCTATTAACAGGCCAAGGCACTTTCTTTTTTCATTAACCAAGAAAAGCAACACAGAGACAGAAGGACGTCCCACACCAACAAGATAGAACTATAACAAATATGAAAAACATCAAACAAGAAACCCATGATAAAGAAAAGATGAGTAGAAAAAGTAAGAAAACATGCAATACCACAAAGTGCAACATGACACCATTAAAACCTAAAGACCTTACAACAACAAGACTTGAACAACCAAATATAGATGAAGCAGAGGAAAATGACTTTAAAAATAATTTCGGGAGAATGTTTGAAACTCTTAAAGAGGAAATGAGAAACTCCCTCAAAGAAATGGAGGAAAAGACAGACAAAAAATTGGAAGACATCAGCAAATCCCTTCAAGAAAACCAAGAAAAAGCAATCAAACATATGAAAGAAACCATTCAAAACTTGAAAACTGAAATAGAGACAATAGAAAAAACACAAGCTGAGGGAAATATAGAAACAGAAAACATGAGGAAATCATCAGGAACCACAAACGCAGCAGAATACAAGAGACAAAAGAGAGAAACTCATGTGCTGAGGATACAATAGAGGAAGTAGACTCATCAGTCAAAGAAGACATTAAATCTAACAAAAGCTTAACACAAAATATCCAGGAAATATGGGACACCATGAAAAAAACAAACCTAAGAATAACAGGTATAGAGGAAGAAGAAATTCAAATCAAAAGCACAAAAAATATATTTACCAAAATCAAAGAAGAAAACTTTCCCAACTTACAACTTACAAGAAGCTTACAGAACACCAAATAGACTGGATCAAAAAAAAGTTCATCTTGCCACATAATAATCAAAACACTAAACAAACAGAGTAAAGAAAGAATATTAACAGCTGCAAAGGGAAAAGGCCAAGTAACATATAAAAGCAGATCTATCAGAATTATACCTGACTTTTCATTGGAGACAATGAAAGCCAGATGGTCATGGTCAAGCATTATGCAGACATTAGTAGACTACAGATGCCAGCACAGAATACTATACCCAGCAAAATTTTCAGTTAACATGGAAAGTAAAAACATGATATTCCATGACAAAACCCGATGTAACAAATACATAGCCACAAACACAGTCCTGCAAAAAATACTAGAAGAAAAACTCCCACCCAATTAAGTTGGCTACATCAACAAACACACAGACAATTGATGGTCTCATAGCAGCAAATCCCAAAGAAGGGAAAAACATACACATTAACATCACCAACAATGAAAACTACATTAACAGGAGATAGAAACCACTGGTCATTAAAATGCCTTAATATAAATGGACTCGGGCTGGAGAGATGGGTCAGTGGTTAAGAGCACTGACTGCTCTTTCAGAGGTCCTGAGTTCAATTCCCAGCAACCATATGGTGGCTCACAACCACCTATAATGAGATCTGGTACCCTCTTCTGGCCTACAGGCAGGATACTGTATAAATAAATAAATAAATCTTTAAAAAAATATAAATGGACTCAACTTACCTATAAAACGGCACATGCTAGCAGATAGATATGAAAACAGAATTTGTCCTTCTTCTGCATACGAGAAACACACATTAACCTCAAAGACAGACATTGTCTCAGAGTAAAGGGTTAGGAAAAAATATTCCAATCAAATGGACCTAAGAAACAAGCAGGTGTAGCTATCCTAATATCTAACAAAATAGACTTCAAATGAAAATCAATCAAAAGAGAAAAAGAAGGACATTTCATATTGGTCACAGGAGAAACTCCATTAAGAGGAAATTTCAATACTGAACATCTATGCCCCAAATACAAGGGCACCCTCATATGTAAAAGAAACACTTCTAAAGCTTAAATCATACATTAAAACACACACACTAATAGTGCAAGACTTCAACACTCCACTCTCACCACTGGACAGGTCAGTCAGACAAAAAATAAACAGAGAAATAAGGGACAGATAACTAACAGATGTTATGACTCAAATAGACTTAAAGGACATCTATAGAATATTACATCCAAACATGAAAGAAAAGACCTTCTCAGCATCTCATGGAAACTTCTAAAAAACTGGCCACATACTCAGTAACAAAACAAACATCCACGAATAGGAAAAAAATGGAATAACCCCATGTATCTTATAAGATCACCATGGTTTAAAACTAGAAGTCAACAGCAATACCAATTCCAGAAAGCCCACAAACACATGGAAATTAAACAATGTTCATCTAAATCATCAATTGGTCCAGGAAGAAATAACGGGAGAAATAAAAGACTTCCTAAAATTCAAGAAAAATGATGACACAACATACCCAAAGTTATGGGACATAATGAAAGCAGTGTTTAGAGGGATGATAATAGCACTAAATGCCTCCAAAATGAAGCTGAAAAATACCACAACAGTGAATTAAGAGAACATTTGAAAACTTTACAACAAAAAAAGCAAACTCACCTAAGAGAACTAGATAGCAGGAAATAATCAAATTGAGAGCTGAAATCAACAAAATGGAAACAAAGAAAACAATACAAAGAATCAATGAGACAAAGAGTTGGTTCTTCAAGAAAATCAACAAAATAGACAAACTTTTATCCAAACTAACCAAACAGCAGAGAGAGAATATCCAAATCAACAAAATCAGAAACAAAAAGAGGGACATAACAACAGACATGGAGGAAATACAGAAAATCATCAGTTCATATTTCAAGAACCTGTACTCCACAAAATTGGAAAACTTAAAGGACCACTTTCTGGCTAAATATCACTTAGCAAAATCAAATCAAGACTAGATAAGCAAATTAAACAGACCTATAACTGCTGAAGAAATAGAAACAGTCATCAAACATCCCCCAACCAAAGAAAGCCCAGGACCAGAGGGTTTCAGTGCAGAATTCTCCAAGATTTTCAAAGAAGAACTAATACCAATACTCCTCAAATTATTCCACACAATAGAAACAGAAGGAACATTGCCAAACTTTTTTTATGAGGCTACAATTACCATGATACCCAAACCACAGAAAGACATTATTAAGAAATAGAATAACAGACCAATCCCACTCATGAACATTGATGCAAAAATACTAAATAAAGTACTGGCAAATTGAAGCCAAGGAAACATCAGAACAATCATCCACCATGATCAAGTCAGCTTCATCCTAGAGATGCAGGGATGGTTCAACATATGAAAATCTGTCAATGCAGTCCAACATATAAACAAACTGAAAAATAAACACCACATGATCATCTCATCAGATGCTGAAAAAGCCTTTGACAAGATACAACATCCCTTCATGATAAAGGTCTTGGAGAGAGCAGGGATACAAGGAACATAACTAAACATAATAAGGCAATAATATACAGTAAGCCAACAGCCAACATCAAGCTAAATGGAGAGGAAATCCCAGCAATCCCACTGAAATCAGGAACAAGACAAGGTTGTCCACTCTGTCCATATCTAGTCAATATAGTTCTTGAGGTCCTAGCTAGAGCAATAAGACACCAAAAGGAGATCAAGGGGACACAAATCAGAAAGAAGAAGTCAATCTCCCACTATTTGTGGATGATATGATAGTTTACATAAGTGACCCCAAAAATTCTATCAAGGAACTTCTACGACTCATAAACACTTTCAGTAATGTAGCAGGATATAAGGTTAACTTAAAAAATCAGTAGCCCTCCTCTACACAGATGATAAAAGGGCTGAGGAAGAAATCAGAGAAACATTGCCCTTCACAGTAGCCAGAAATAGCATAAAATATCTCAGTGTAACTAACCAAACAAATGGAAGACTTGTATGACAAGAACTTTAAATCTTTGGAGAAAAAAGTTGAAGAAGACACCAGAAAGTAGAAAGATCTCCCATGCTCTTGGGTAGATAGAATTAACATAGTAAAAATGGCAATCTTTCCAAAAGCAATCTACAGATTCAATGCAATACCCATCAAAATCCTAGAAAAATTCTTCACAGACCTAGAAAGAATGGTACTCAACTTCATATGAAAAAGCAAAAAACTCAGGATAGCCAAAACAATCCTGTGCAATAAAAGAACTTCTGGAGGCATCACAATCCCTGACTTCAAACAATACTACAGAGTTACCATAATGAAAAGAGCCTGGAATTAGCATAAAAACAGACAGGAGGACCACTGGAAATGAATCGAAGACCCAGATATTAATACACATACCTATGAACACCTGAGTTTTGACAAAGAAGCAAAACACATCAAATGGAAAAAAGAAATCATATTTACCAAATGTTGCTGGCATAATTGGATATCAGTGTGTAGAAGAATGAAAATAAACCCATATCTATCACCATGAACAAAACTCAAGTCCAAATGGATCTAAGACGTCAATACAAATCCAGCCACACTGAACCTTATAGAAGATAAAGTGGGAAGGACACTTGAATGCATTGCCACAGGAGACCACTTCCTAAATATAACCCAGCAGCACAGACAATGAGAGAAATAATTAATAAATGGGGCCTGCTAACACTGAAAAGCTTCTGTAAAGCAAAGGACATAGTCAACAAGACAAAATTTCAGCCTATAGAATGGGAAAAGATTTTCAACAACCCCACATCAGACAGAGGTCTAATCTCCAAAACATACAAAGAACCCAAGAAATAGGTCATCAAAAGAACAAATAAACCAATAAGAGATGGAGTACAGACCTAAACAAAGAACTCTCAACAGAGGAATCTAAAATGCCTGAAAGACACTTAAGGAGATGTTCAACATCCTTAGTCATCAGAGAAATGCAAATCAAAACAACTCTGATATTCCATCTTACACCTGTAAGAATGGCCAAGATCAAAAACACTGATGACAACTTATGCTGGAGAGGATGTGGGGAAAAGGAACACTTCTGTATTGCTGGTGGGAATGCAAGCTGGTACAGACCCTTTGGATATCAGTGTGGCAATTTCCCAGAAAATTAGGAAACAACCATTCTCACGACTCAGTAATACCACTTTTGGGTATATATCCAAATAATGCTCAATCGTGCCACAAGGATATGTGCTCAACTATGTCATAGAATCATTGTTTGTCATAGCCAGAACCTGGAAACAACCTAAATGCCCTTCAACCAAAGAATGGATAAGGAAAATGTAGTACATTTAAACAATGGAGTACTATACAGCAGAAAAATAACACCATCTTGAATTTTGCAGAAAAATGGATGGAGCTAGAAAACATCATTTTGAGTGAGGTAATCCAGACCCAGAAAGACAACTATCCCATGTACTTACTCATAAGTGGTTTTTAAACATAAAGCAAAGAAAACTAGCAAACAAATCACAATCCCAGAGAGCCTCGACAACAATGAGGACCCTAAGAAAGATATAAATATATCTAATATCCATGGGAAATAGAAAAATACAAGATCTCCTGAGTAAACTCGGAGCATGGGGACCTTGAGAGAGGGTTGAAGGGGAGGTGAGAAACAGGGAGGGGAGCAGATAAAATGTAGAGCTCAATAATACTCATTAAAAAAACACAAAATATCCATAAGTATAAGATACCTTACATATAAGTATCATATAAGATACTACCTTAAAAGATTCAACTAAAAAAAAAATAAACTGAAGTTAAATAATACAGCAGATACCTATTAATTATAGCAGATAAAGTAGACTTTAAGTAAAAAAAAAATCTGTAAATTAATACAAGGAAGGGTATTAATATTGGGTTAGAAGCATCACCCCAGCCCCTGGTACCCCTATACCCAAAGAGTCTGGGATGTTTCTTAAATGCGACACTCCTGCCCAAACTCACCTATCCTCCAGCAACCTTGGTGAAATCTGAAACCCATCTTTCTCCAATACTGAGATGCTAAATGTCCAGTCTAAGGTAATTAGCAAATAACAGAGACTATTTCAAATGTTGTCCTAGCCTGAGGAGTCTACATCTTATATTAAACAATATCTTAACTATATTATGAGAGTAAAATAGCTATGACTATCTAGTCTTCAACCCCATCAAAGACTTGAGAAGGATAATAATATTACCTGAGCAAGCAGGAAGTGCAAACAAGTGACTTCCAAAAGGAACAAGAAATGACAGAAATAGCTGGCTACCTGGGCAATCATCTAAAGTCTCATTTGCAACATGGGGCAACAAACTTTGGCTAATGCCTAGAGAATCTGACAGACCATTATCAGAGGCAGCGAAATTCAAAACACTGTCCTACTTTCTCTTGCCTAAGTCCTACAATCCTTTTTGTTGTATCCTGCTTGCCCAGTCTGGACAGCATACAAAATATCAGTAATTGAGGCAAGGAATTTCTTTGCTCAAAATCCAATTTTGCCAAGAAGAAAACAAGCTCCAAGTGGAGTGTCTTCAGTTCCAAAATTCTCTCAGGAATATATTGGTCCTTCTAGGAGCAATCATGTCTCATATCAACACAATTCTGCATTATGTACCTGCCATATTCCATAGTTCTTTGAAGTGTTTGAAGATTACTTATCTATGTGGAGTATAATCTCTGTGCATCTAGAGAATCTGACTAATCTAAATATAAGTATGACAAACATGGGGGACTATTTACCTGTAATTCTTAATACCTATATAGCTTAAAATCTAACGATTCACATTAGAATAATAATATCTTTAAACAGATGTGCAGCAAATGGGGACAATGACTTTCAAATGTAAGCAATACATATATGACTATATTGGTCAGAGGTAGAAGTGTATAGTGCAATGAGATAAATGTATCCTAAAATTGCTCCAATATACAAAATATCTTAAGCAAAGGTAGAAACATGAATGCATACTTTATGACAAAATAACTTCAAATGTGCATAAATATAGTAATCAGAAATATGAGCATATTCGTGTAACAAATTGAATTTGTATCAATATACAAATTATCATAGACAGGAATGCAAAGATAATGTTGCTTATATATCAATTTATAAGAACCTATACCAAGATAACTTGTCTATAACTAATAGTTCACAAGTAGGTATGCTAATCTATACATTATCCCATCCCATCCATTTCCCCTTTTATCCCAAAAGAGATTTCTGAGCCTATTTGATTTCCACCCCAACACTATACAACATATAACTAACCCCTAACAGATGGCAATTGGCTCTAACCCTAAGAACAAATTCTGCTGGTAGAGGGGATGTTGTTTTCTAGACTTATTTCCAGCAGTCACAGGGTTGATGCTATTTCTATGGAATTCTATGACACTAAAATGAAGGTTAAGTCTAAAGAATACTATCTGGTGAATTTACAGACAGTCTCTGCATAGCTGGTTGAATTTTTTTTAAAAGTTTTTATTTGAAGATCTGGCCAGAATGTTGCAAGAAGGTGCCCATCTCAGTTAGCCAAGTTGGAATCATCAATAGCAGTTTGTAGCCCAAATCAAGGTTTGAGTAGTGATATCAGCAGATTGATTATTTGAATTATTTGATTATTTGAATCGAAACAGAAAGTTTGAATTTAAATTGTCATATATTAAAAGAAAGGTACCATAGAGACAAAATAAGTATGGGGAGAAGTAGAGATTTTGCAATCAGACTTTTGATAACCTTAGTCCCTATATTTTTATTTTACCTCTGTCAAACACCATGTGGGTCTCCTGATATGATACAGAAACTCTGAATTTTTCTTTTAACAGCATTCTTGGATTTAGAGAAGGAGAGAGCCATAGTCCAATTCCAAAGCCAGCTACAATTTTTAAATTAGTTGGTACTACCATTGTACTAAGACATAAGAAGATAAGTATGTTTAGGTAGTGAGATTTTACCCTGTAGAGAGTATGGGTATCATAAGTCAGACTTTTTCTTTTCTTGGTAATTCTTTCTGGATAGATCTCTTTTCTTCTTTAGGCATCTAGATATCCAAGGTCTGCAACTTCTCCAAGATGAGTATTTTCTATTTTCCTACAAAGAAAAGAATAGAACCCTGCCCCAACCCTTGTGAAATCCTTACAATTTGTAGGATTGGCACCTCAGTCGATGAGCTATCATTTCTCTTTATCAAAAGGTTTCTCCTTTTCAAACTGAATCTTGATTAATATTGATAGTATCCATAGTTTTTCTTCTCCTGGAGAAAAAAGAGTGATATCACTTCCCCAGTGTAACACCTCTCCTGGTTTCCATACTGAGTTCAAAACGTACATACTGAGTTCAATTCTTGGGTGCCAGAATGTAGGCCATTTCAGTTTTCAAGTTTTGAACTGTTTCCATTACCTGTTTGATGGCTTTTTCTTGGTTTTCTAGGGTATCTTTGAGGAATTTATTCATTTCTTCTAACTTTTTGTTAGTTTTCTCATCCCTTTCGATAAAGGAGTTTTTCACCTCTTCTTTAAAGGTCTCTATAACTTTCATAAATTTACGTCTAAAGTCAATTTCTTCTACTTCTTCTGGGATAGGTTGCTCGGGTTTTCCTGTTCCATAATCGCTGGATTCTGGTGTTATCATGTTGCTTTTCAGGTTGTTGGATGAATTCTTTGATTGGTGCCTGCCCATCTCTTCCTTCAAATGTGTTAGGGAGAGTCTCAGTGGCTTGGTCCCTCTGTCCGGGCTTATCCGCCAGGGTCCGCATGAATCTGCCAAAGCTGGTTGGGCTCCTTCCTCACCCAGGGGTTCCCGGTCCCAAGGGTGGGCTTAGTGAGAGTTGCCCGCTCTGCTCCACTCAGCTCCGTGGGACAAAGGAGGCCCTCTAACATTGGCTCACCCTTCCCGCAAGGCCTCAGCCCGGATAGGCTGAGTTCACGTGCAGTTAGGACCACGCAGATGTAAAGGGGTGCCTGGGGGCGAGCAGGGTTGGGATAAGCAGCAAAGCAAGTAGAGGGGGGCCCTAAGTGGCCAGAAAGCCTCGGAGACGTGCTGGGACCCATTTACCGGGGTCCGGATCTCTCTGTAGACTTTTCTCAACTTTCCTTCTCTTAAATTCTTCTGCCTCCTTTATGCATGATCTATATATCTCAAGGGAATTGTGTGTCTTCTTTAGGGCTAAATATTCAATTATGCTTTTTTTTAAGAATCTCGAGCAGCTAAAGGGTCTCTTCACTAAAGTCTGTTGAAAACATAATTATTTAGAAGGAGGTTTGATGCTATGCAAATTTAACTAACAATGAATAGTGAGTTCCCCCAGGGCCCAAGAACTCCTCAGCCATGGTTTTTTGTTCAGATTTTCAATTATAGGCACAGACTCTTTCTTGTAGAACAGGCTCTGATTCAACCAATAAGCAATGGATTATCTTAATAAAAGTTAGAAATCATTTCACTAACAGGAACATCTTACCTGCGAGATTATTAGTTTAGTTCATAGAAATCATTCATTGATGCCTTTGTTACCTGCAAGTCTTCATAGCAGCATCTTCACTAAGAGAACTAGCTACTAGGAAGAAAGTTTTCAGTTTAGTTCCAGCTTGATTTCTCTATATCTTGCAATCAAGATATGCTACATCTTCATCAATAGAATTTTATCAACTAGTTATTTGCAAAATCAAGAAAAGTACAAGAGCCTGTATTGTTACCAATATCCCCTGTATATATATATATATATTTTATATTTGGCCGTGGGAATTTTTGTTTAGTGATCCATTGCTTTTTAAGAATGCTATTTTTATCCTTACAGGGAGTTTTTCTTCAAGTTCTCCTTTGTGTTTTTTAACTTAGTTTACAAAATAGTAGGTTTCTGTTACTTTGTCATAATTCCTTAATTTATATTAGCCTTTATCATCTATCCTTTATTCTCACCCTACCTTCCTGAAACACATGTAATAATAAATTAATACTTGGCATTAAACATACAATAATCACTCATTGGAAAGCCTCCAGTCACACTGGCTGGAAAATTAAGTAGGCAATCTTTACTCTCCCCAATGTACTCCAATTCCAGACCCAACCTTCTCGCCAGTTCTGTAGCAATTCATCTGCTTCAGGTTCCCCTTCCTCTTCACCTCCATTCCCAGAGGATCATGCAGAGCTCCTCCTATAACCCTTCTTCCTAACTTCAGCCCATTGTCTCAGACACCAACTCTTGCAGCTAATTCCTGAAAGTCCACCAACCATGTCACCTGGCTGGCCAGAGAATCAGGTAGACAATCTTCATACTCCCATCTGTTCAAATCCCCTATTCCTAACCCCTGGTTTGCATCAGACTACCTACTGTTTCCTATCCTTCTCTGTCCCCTTTCCCAGGGGTTACTTGGCTCTCAATGGCCTAAAAATAAGTAGCACATATTCAACTCAGTCCAAGAATTCAACAATGCAAGAAACTGATTTTTTGCAAAAAAAAACAATAAAAATATTTTAATTCTCTGTGTTATCAAAAGGAATTTCCTCCCCTTCATTTTCTTAGAATATGTAATTATAAAATATATTGTTATAATAACAGATTCTTTCTCTGTTCATCCATTATATATATATATATATATATATATATATATATATATATATATGAATTTTTTTCAAGGTAAGCAAGGCTTTTGAGAGCTTTGAATGTTAGTCAGGTGTTAACATACCAACAAGTTCCACAATACCCACAATTGATTATAACAAAGTTTTATTTGGGGATAAACTCACATAGGTGTAGTGATTCATCGTCTTCTGTGTGCACCAGAAACTGGAAATGAGTTCAGCAGCAAGGGCCACACATGTTTTTTTATCTGGACTTATATTACATGAGACCATGCCCAAAGAGGGCTGGTATCTTGAGGTCAATTGGCTGAAGGAGCTCCCACAACTCCTCCCCCTTTTGTCTAATAAGAGAATTCTTATTACTTATACAATAAGAAACTATATACAATAAGAAAAATTATCAAGTATTGTCCAGGGAAATGAAGAGGCAAAACATACATTAAAAATTAGAATTACAACCAGCATGAACAACATCAAACAAGAAACATATGCTAAATGTTTCAATAGTTATGCTATCCTAAGGAGTCTAAGTATTATACTCAAAATGGTTTGGCTAAGTCATAAGAGGAAAGTAACCATGACTATCTAGTCTTCAACCCCATCATACCTGAAAAGGAAAATAATACTACCTGAGTAAACAGGATGTGTTATCAGGCAACTTCTTAAAGGTGTAAGAAATAACAGAGACAACCAGCTACCTGGGCATTCATTTGAGAAACTGTCTTACTGTCTTGGAAATATTTTGGCAAATCTTTGCTTGTATTCTGCTTGTCTAGTTTGTGCACTGTGCATTTTGTTAGTAATCAAGACAGGGGCAGTTCTTTGTCCAAAGTCCAGTTTTGCCAAGAAGAAAACAAGCTCTAAGTGGAGTGTCTTTGGTCCCCAACATTCTCTCAGGAAGAAATAGGTGCTACCAGGAGCAATTGTGTCTCACATCAATGGAAACCTAAGTTATTTAAGTGCCATATTCTACAGTTCTTTGAAATGTTTGAAGATTGCCTATCTATGAGGAATACAATCTCTATGCATCTAAAGAACCTCACTAGTCTAACTATTAGTATTACAAACATGGGTAGGTATTGACCTCTAATTCTCTTTTATTAATTTTTTATTTTTTTCTATTTTTTATTTATTATGTATACAATATTCTGTCTGCATGTACGCCTGCAGGCCATAAGAGGACACCAGACTTCATTAGAGATGGTTGTGAGCCACCAGGTGGTTGCTGGGAATTGAAATCAGAACCTTGGAAGAGTAGGCAATGTTCTTAACTACTGAGCCATCTCTCCAGTCCCATGACCTCTAATTCTTAATACCTATAAAGCTTAAAGACTAAGACATCATATTTAAAAAATTAAGCAATCTTTAAACCAAAGTAAAATAAATGATAATGACCTCTCTCTATATATGTATGTACCTTGATCTGAGGTAGAAATGTATAGTGTAATGTGATAAATATATTCTAAAATTGTTTCAATATACAAAATATTTTAAGCAGAATTAGAGACATGCATGCATAAATATGACAAAATAACTTTGCATATGTGCACAAATATTGTAAACAGAAATGGACCATATTAAATATAATAAATTTAATTTGAATTTATATCAATATACAAGAATCTATACCAATGTAAATTTTCTATAAACAATAGCTCACCAGTAGTAATCAAACTATTACTTACTATATTTACTAGTGTGAGTAAGCTCACACTAATCTACCTATTATTCCTTCCTATCCGTTCCCTTTTTTTCAAAAGAGATCACTGAGACTCCATCATTTCCACCTCCAACCCCATACCACTTATAACCCCAATATACACTCCCTTAAGAATGGGAAAGGACAGAATAAACACCCTTAAGAGTAAATATTGAAACTTTATTCTATATTTTCCAGAAAACTTATCACTTTAAGCAGGTATAATCTACAGGAGATAAAGCTTTATTTTTAACATTCTATTATTTGTCAGATGATTACTTATAAAGAGAATATGAATTATATATTTTAGATTACATGTAGTATCCTATATTATCAGAATCAACGGGGAAGTTAACAACCATGGAAATCATTATAGACTTCCCTAGAGCTACTATGTCTAAATTAAAATTAGAGGCTGTGTAGGTTTTAGAAAAGTGTTTGAAACTGTATATCTAAGTAAGACTCTCCAAAATATATAAAAATTGCACAATAGGTACAAGAAAATATGGCTAGACATATCTCAGAAAATATGAATATGTCAAACAGATATGCAGACAAAATTTAATATCAATTACCATCAGTAAAACAAAAATAATAATAGAAATGATTTAGCACCTCACATCTTTGACTTAGTCCATTATGTACAGCTGTAGTAAAATATCTAGTGCTTTTGTCAAAGGGAATTCATTCATCTAATGAGATGCTCATGTGTCTTTTGGCCTTCAGTTTGTTTATATGGTATTGTAGGGAGGTTGCTTCTTTGTCCAGGCCACCCAGCCGCAAAATAACCACTCAGAAAAATATATTATTTGCAGTCTTCTTTGACCAATAGCTTAAGTGTATTTCTGGCTAAACTCATATCCTAAACTAACCCATCTCTATTATTCTGTATATCGCCATGTGGGTTTGGCTTATGAACTAAAGTTTCCAGCATCTGTGTCAGGTGATAGATCCATGACTTCTCTCTGACTCCACCCTTTTTCCTCCCAGCATTCAGCCTAGATATTTACACCTAAGTTCTGCCCCGCTATAGGTCCAAAGCAATTTTCCTTATTAATAAATGGTAATCACAGCATACAAAGGGTGTTCTCACATCACCTCCCCTTTTCTGTTAAATAAAAAGGAAAGTTTTAACTTTAATATAGAAAAATTACATATAACAAGACAGGTATCAAGCAAGACTTACAGTTACAATATTTATATCTACTTTATCTTTTATCATAACTAAGGAAAACTATAACTATAAATTTTTCAACTCTATCAAATACTGCAGAAGGATATAATATTATCTAAATAAACAGGAAGTACATTGTATGCAACTTCCAAAACTCTAAAAATGACAGAGACATCTCGCTGCCTGGATAGTTACCCAAAGTTCTTCTGTACCATTAGGACATCCATCTTCAGCTTACAGGCCCATAATATCCAGCAGACATTACATTATACATTACATTTTTAAATGAGCTACACAAACACAATACCTTAATCAAGATCAGAAGTACATATAACTATAACAAAATTGACCATTAATTAGTATCAATAAACCAAGATCCAAATAAATGCAAATTATTAATATCTATATCATATCCCCTTTAAATGTAAACAAACATTAATAGACAATATTTGGGAATATGGCTATAGGTTTTTCCACGCTGATTCCTGATGATTGTTGGGCATAGTAATTTTTGGGAGTGTTAATTTGGTGGATTACATTTATAGATTTACATATGTTGAAATTCCCTGCATCTCTGGGAGGAAGCCTACTTGATCATGGTGGATAATCTTTTTTGAACCAATTTAAAAGTATTTTATTGAGAATATCATCATATGTGTATTTATATGAGAAATTGGATAATTTCTGTATTTGTTGGTTTTTATGTGGTTTAGGTATCAGGGTAATTGTGGGACCATACAATGAAATAATGTTTCTTCTGTGTTTGTTCTGTGGAATAATTTGAGGAGTATTGACATTCAATTTTATTTGAAAGTCTGGAGTCATTATGCACTAAAATCACAAGGTCCTGTGATTCAGTTATCTATCTATCTATCTATCTATCTATCTATCTATCTATCTATCTATCTATCTATCTATCATCTTATTTCTTTATTTGTACGTGGTTGGGAGAACTATATGCACTGCTTATATTTCACTAGAAGTTATAGGAGTTATAGGTCTCCTTAAGTTGCTTATCTATTCTTGATTTATGTTTGGAAGATTATATATGATGACAAAATTATCCATTTCCAGATTTTTCAGTTTGGTAGAATACACATTTTTAAAAGTATGCTCTTATAATTCTCTGTATTTCCTCAGTCTTCACTGTTACATCCATCTTTTCCTTTCTAATTTTGTCAATTTAGATCTTTTCTCTCTGCCTTTTAATTGATTTGGATAAGGTTTTTTCAATCTTAATGATTTTTTCCAAGGAAGCAACTCTTTAATTGATTCTTTATATTGATTGTTGCTGTTGTTTCTTTCTATTTTACTTATTTAAGCACTTAGTTTGGTTATGTCTTGTCACCTCATCTTAGGAATGATTTCTGCTCTTTGTTGCAGAGCTTTTGGGTGTGCTGTTAAGGTAGTAGTATGAGATCTTTCTGAATTTTTTCTTTTTTTTAACATAGGCACTTAGTGTTATGAACTTGCCTCTTAGAACATTCTTCATTGTATCCCATAAGCTTTGGTATGATATATATTTGTTTTAATTCAGTTCTAGAAAATCATTAATTTCTGTCTTGACCCATTATTCATTCAGTAGTGAGTTGCTTAGTTTCCATGGATTTGTAAGATTTCTGTTGTTTCTGTTGTTATTTGTTTCCAGTTTTAACCCATGGTGGTCATATAAGGTACAGGGTGTCATTTGAATTTTCTTGTATCCATTGAGACTTGCTTTGTGTTTAAGTATGAAGACCATTTTGAAGAAAATTCCACATTGTGCTGAGAAGGTATATATTCTGGTGTTTGAAAAAAGTTATCTGTATATACCTGTTAGATCCTTTTGGTTTGTAACATTGGTTAGCTCCAGCATTTTATCTGTTTAGTTTTTGTCTGCATAACCCTTCTGTTTGCACAAGTAAGATATTAAAATCTCCCACTATCACTGTGTTAGGGTAAGTATATGATTTAAGCTTTAATTGTGTTCTTTTATGAACTTAGGTACTTTTGTTCTTGGTGGATAGATGTTAAAAATTGCATTATCATCTGGGTTGAGTTTTCCTTGGATGAGTATGTAGTATCTTTCCAAATTTCCTTTGATTGGTTTTGGTATGAAATGTATTTTTTCAAATATTTAAAAGGCTGTACTAGCTTACTGTTTTAGCTCCAGTAGAATATTTTTCCATTCTTAGATGTGTTACTTGGATGAAGAAAAGTGATGAATACTGTTTTCATATCAATTTGTCAGTTTGTACCTTTTTATTGAGGAATAAATGCCATTGATGTTGATAGATATCAGTGGTAAGCACATACAATTTCTTGTTGTTTTACAGTTGTTGTTGTTATTGTGATATTGTGATGGTTGTGGTGATGATGGTGGTGGTGTGTGTGTATGTCTGTCTATCTGTTTGTCTGTGTGTCTGTGCATGTGTTTTCCCTCTTGATTTCCTGCTTGAGAATTATTTATTCATTGTGTTTCTTGGGTGTGACAATCCTAGTTACGTGGGAGTTCCATATATTGTGATTGGACATTGTTCTGGGTATAATAGTCGGCCCTGAAATCTATGGTCTTTTATCTGTCCAGGCCCTACTTACTTTTAGAATCTCCAAAGCATAATTAGGTGTTACTCTAATAGGTCTTCCTTTATGATACTTGATCTTTTGTCCTTACAGATTTTAATATGATTTCTCTGGTAAGTATATTTAGTGTTTTCTGTCAGGACACTGTTAATGAAAGATGCATGGTGACCCATGCCTTGAGGAACTGTGAGTGAGGCTCCAGGAAAAAAGGCAGAGGGCTTTCTATCTCAAGTACATTTTCTTCCCTGGATTTTTCTTGGGTGTGATTTTGTGCCTCCTGTGTTAAACATTTGCATTCAATTTTTAAGACATGTTTATTGTTGTTAAATATCAAATAATAACTATAAAAACCAATCTGGCAAAAGGATATGCTAAGGGTTGTCTTTAGTGTACACTAAATCTGGATATGGCTCCCCCTACCTTGCTTTCTTGATTACCCTACAGTAGATGTCAGGCAATTGTTTTTAAGTTGTTCTGTCCTGAGAAAGTTCTGGGAAAGGGATGTTTTATTAATATTTAGTATGTGATTACTGCATTTATTTACATGGTTTTTTTCTGATCATGTTTTTTCTGAACTCACACAACCTTCCTTTGATCATTGTTTTCTTTATTTTATTCGTATATAAAAGTACACTGAAACTAAAGTTGTCTACAGTTTTAGATTGTAGTCTGCTCCATTCTTCCAGGTCCTCAGATCCCAGGTCTTGCAGACAGATTTCAATAGATGGGTATAAGCTGACATTTTGGTTATAATGTGACAAGGAGAATTTCTTTTCTGGTCCAATCTATTTCATAATCTTTATGAATTTTGTACCTTGGTAGGCATCTCAATCAGGTAAGGGAAATTTCCATGTATTAGTTTGTTGAAAAAAATTTCTGTGTCTTTGACTTGGGTTTTATCTCTTTCCTCTATTCCCATTACTCTTAGATTTTATCTACTCATATTGTCCCATATTTCCTGGATGTTTTGTGCCAGGAGCTTTTTAGATTTAACAGTTTCTTAGACTGAAGTATCCATTTCTTGTATTTTTAATTCCTGAGATTCTTTCTCTTCCATTCCTGTATTCTGTTGGTGAGACTTGATTTTGAGTTCCCTTTTCAAGTTTCCAAACTTTTCATTTCCAGATTTCTATCAGTTTGTGTTTTCCTTATTGATTCTATTTCCACTTTTAGGTTTTGAACTGTTTTATTCATTTATTTCCACTTTTTGTTTCATAGATTTCTTTAAAGGATTTATCTATTTCTTCTTTAAATACCTCTATTGTATTCATAAAGGTTATTTTAAAGTCTTTATTTTATGATTCAGTTATGTTTCAATATTCATGGCCTATTGTGGTAATCTTTCTGTGGTCTAGTGAATCCATACTACCATGGAAGCTATTGGTTGCATTTTATGATGTCATCTGGGCTTCTGGGATTGCATTGATCATAATTTCAAGTCCCAGTATGTGATCTTGTCTTTGTTTGTTGTGTCTTTCATTCCTTGGTTTCTGTTTCCCTCTCTGGTTCTTAGTAGAGTGTTGGTGTTATGGATTTCCAGGTGTGGAATGCTTCGGAGATTCTGCCAGGTTTGGTTACAGGAATTATAGGCAAAATGTGTTCCTAAGCACTGGTAGTTCACATTTAAGAATGGGGATTGATTAGAAGAAGGGATCTTAGGCTGTCCACATAAAGGAGGAAAGCAGGGTTTTTAACTGGGATAAGAACCCTGGAAATGAGATCAGAGAATTAGAAGAGGCTACAAAGGTAGTCTGCTACAGATTTAGTGATGGTACTGGGGAATTGAACATGAAGTAGGGGAGGGAGAGAGAAAATCTGAAGCTTTCCCATTTGCTACATTTGTACACTTAACTTTTGAATTCTCAGAGAATGTCTACTGGAATTGGGGGATTGGTTAACAGGATGAGTATGGAAGAAGGTTGGAGGAGAATATCTGCATGATATTTATTGGAGATCTAGGCAGGGAGGAAGATGGGGGTAGAGGAGTAATTAGTAGTGTACTATAGACCTAGTGGTGAGACTGGGGCATTAAAGGAGGGAGAGGTGAATATCTGCAGTTTCACTAGCTGCTAGATTACTTAAGCAAGAGTGTTCAAAAAATTACATTAATTCCCTTACAACAAACAGTATTTACAATAAGGCCAACTATTTCTGGGCCTGCCATGAAATTCTGTCTCAGTCAGAGATGACTGTAGTGTTCTCTGTCAGATAAAATAATAGATTAAATTATTTATTATTATTTGATATAGATACGAATAATTTGGATTAGTATGGATTTTGCTTTATTGATATAAATTTAAGGTCAAATTTTTATATGTATTTCTGCTCTTGATTAAGGTATTGTAATTGTGTAGTGCATTTAAAAATGTAATGTATAATTAAGAAATATAGGTCATTAATGGATAATCATCAATAATAGTCAAGCTTATAGTCATGTTAGTTAGATATTTTTAGATATATAGAGATACATTTCAGTTAGATAGGCATTCTTCATATCTCTCAAAGACTACAGAATATGGCATTTTAAATGTTTTAATAACTCAGGGCTTTTCATGACAATGAGACACATCTGCTCCAGGCAGCACCAATCAACTTCAAGAAGAAGATGGACATCAAAGAGGCTCCTTATGGAGTTTGTTAGCCATTTAGGCAAAAAACTGCTCTTGTCTGGACTGTTTCATAAACTGGACACAAAAAACTCACAGAGAGAAGACTGCTAAACTTGCCTAAAGTGAAATGATCCTTCGGGGTTCCTGATTCATAAAAGAGTCAGCGAGACATTCTACAGGACACAAAAGAAAGTGACTAAAGTATTTGTAAAATTTCTTGCTTCATGAAAAAGTCTGCTGGATACTATGGGCCTGTAGGCTAAAGATGGATGCCCCAATAGTACAGAAAAACTTTCAGTGACTGTACAGACAGCGAGATGTCTCTGTCACTTCTAGAGTTTTGTAAGTTGCTTAAATGCACTTCCTGTTTACTTAGGTAATACTATATCCTTCTGGAATCTTTTATAGAGTTAAAGAATGGGTAGTTATAGTTTTTCTTTGTTATAATAAAAGATAAAGTAGATATAAATATGGTAACTGTAGTTCTTGCTTGATAACTGTTTTGTTATATGTAATTTTACTATGTTAAAGTGAAAGCCTTTCCTTTTTGTTTAAACAGAAAAGGGGAAATGGTATAGGAGGTTCTTCTGTATTTGTGTTGCTTTCATTAGTAATAAAGAAACTTCCTTGGCCTTTTGATAGGGCAGAAATCAGGTAGGTGGAATAGACAGAACGGAATACTGGGAGAAAGAAGGGCAATGTGACAGACACAATAAAACTCCTGTCTAAGAATGATGTTGGTTAGGAATCTTTTCCTATAAGCCACGACCTCGTGGTGCTATAGAAATTAGTAAAAATGGGTTAAATCAAGATGTGAGAGTTAACCAATAAGAGACTAAAACTAATGGGCCAGACAGTATTTAAATAAATACAGTTTCTGTGTAATTATTTCAGGGGTCAAGCTAGCTGGGCAATGGGAATATGGCCCCGCTTGCCCTCTTACTGCAATTATTATTAAATTGGAGTTATCAAAATCACTCAAACAAAAATAACAAATACTTTGGACAATTACTGCTGTCTGTTATTAAAATATCCTTACATGAGGGCTTGAAGTTTTAGTTATTGTGGACATTGGGTCATATATAAGGTAACTTTGCTTATGGATAATTAGAACTTACTTCCTGCTTGAAAATTGAAGATATTACTGTCGTCTCAGTGGCACTTTCTTTCTTTTCTCTCTGAGTCAAAAGAATACCACAAATTAAAAAGACATAAACAGCTGATAATTTTTGTTTATTTATTTTAAAATATATTTAATATCTAACAAAAACATTGATATTTGATGTAAGCTGAGGAAAATTTTGTTCATTTTATCTTTTTTTTTCCTGTGTCTTCCCATCAAAGGAGGAGTAAGACAGGTTTTGGAGCCTGTTCTCTTAAGGCATCAAGCTGGTCAGTGTGGTGTCTCATTTAATGAAATAATCACCTCCTAAATTTATGAACTTATTATATTATCATGGAAATGAATGCCTTCATCATATATTGGGAAACAATATTCAAGCTGCATAATATTCTTCTTCAAGAATAAAACTGAGAAGTGGAAATTTTCATCATTTCTGCTTTTATGCTAAATTCTTTAAATAAAGTAACTACATGGTGTGATCTATAAAGTCAGGCTGATATGATAAATCTGTTTATTTGATGTTTAGTACAATGAATCTCTGGAAAATATTTGCTTCCATTTTTTTACCCTCTCTATACATAGTCTTAGTTTCATTTGACTCCTCATGTCAGGTAGCAATCATAAAATCTCTTGCAATGTCTTGTTATTTGGAGTCTTATACCTCAGTGTTCTGAAGTTTAATTTTAATAGTGTGTGTGGCTCATCTATGTGTGGGTGGTGCATGCATTTGTACACATACATGTGTGTGCAAATGCTCAGGCACATGTTTATATATGCACTGACAAGCAGAGGACACTGGCTATTGTATCACTCTCCAACTTTTTGCACATATTAGAAGAGTTCTCCAAAAGAAAAGAATTGATAGAATGACTTGCAGGCTGTCATCTGGCTATTCTAACAGTTTCTGTCTCTTGACAGAAAAGATAATAATCTGGTAGGTGTTAAGTGCATGAAACTCTATTTCTCAGCAAGTATTCCATCTATGTTGGAATTCCAAGGAATGTAATTGCAGTAAAGTAATGCCTCATCAACAGGATAGATGAATTTACTAGTGAGAGTGAGGGCAAGGAAGCAAAAAGTAAAAGCTTCCTTTTGCCTTGTCCTTTAAAGTGATATGCCACCAGAAGATGCTGCCCAGATCTAGGGTAGGTTTTATGACCTCAAATAATCCTATTGAGAAAATTCCTTCGAGGCATGGACAGCTGCTTTTGTTTTAGTTGATTCCAGATGCAGTTCAGCTGACAACAAAGATTAGCCATCACATTACCTTAAGAGATGTCTTAAGGTTTACAAAACCTATATTTGTAATCAAGAAGTGATGGCAATCTTTCTTTGGCTGCCTTCCCCCAAGCATTGGGTACATGTCCTCACAAGTGCTGGTGTTCCAAACCCTGCTTTTACTCACTATGTCATATCTTCAGCCTCAGTTTGAAGTTTCAAAACTAAGATTTAGACAGCTGATTGCCTAAATGTTACAACTTCAGTGAATAACTGCGATAAAAGTTATAGATGTATAAAATAGGAGAAGTGAAGCCAGAAATAATTGAAGTATCAAAGTGCCACACCCACAGAGGTGTCTGGTCCGGAGGACAAAGGCTGGGGGTTCCTGCTGTTCACGGATAGGCCTCCGGCGGTTCCTTAGCAATCAGCTCAGGTCATGAACTTGAACTCAAGATTATATACTCACCACTGTCATAGATGGCTAGCTGCCTCTGCTATTCTCTCCTGTTTCCTGATAATGTTCTTTGGTATACTGGCCAAAACGTATAATTTTACCAGAGAACCCCTTGATGTTCCTGGGATTGATAATTCTGATAATGATACTAATACAGTGCTCAAGATGCCTCCAGTGTTTCAAGCCCTTGTGCAAATTCTGGTTGTAAGCAAAAAGGGATCAGAGGGGGGATATTATGTAAGACTTACAGCAGCAGGAACTTTTCCTAAATAGGACTGATGATTTGGGAGAAAACATAGGTTAAGATCCAGATGTTGTTAGGAAACCCCCATTCTGGGAATAAAGAAACTGGGAATAAGGGAACTACCTAGGAATACAACTGAGTCACCAGATGACCCCATTCCATACACAGAAAGTTATGGGGATGATAATTATAAGTATGTAATATACGAGGGACAAAAGCAGAATTATTTAGCTCTACCATTTATGAATAGGCTTGCTAGATCCCAAACCCCATGGTGTTTGCTACATAAGAAAATACAAAGAAATATATTTCAACAGATGCAGAGAGTCCCTAGAGGAGCTAAAGAAAGGGTGAGAACAAAGAAGGGCCATGATAGCAATTATAAGACAGAAACTTTCTATTCCTAAATAAAATGAAACCACTTGTTTGAAGTATATGTTCCCAAGGACAAGAGTTCCCCTTCTAAGGATGTGTTATGTCTAACACCTGCTCATCACTGATGTGACTAAAGAAGCTTTCATACTGTGCCAAGTAATGATACATGACCTTCTAGTTTGTTCTTTGTTTGAATACTATATAATGACAACATGAATTCAATAAAGTTGCAGCAGATTCAAAACACTCCCTTGTGTGCTGTGTCTGTCTGTCATTCGCCTAACTTGTGCCTTCCTGGTACCAAGACCCTGAATTTCCAACAGTTTGAGGGGCTCCCGTGAGCTGGTCCGTGGCACAAAGAGTCATTGAAAAAATTACACAAGCATTATGTCCTTCAAAATTCTTGCAATTAAATGCTATTGCTCACTTTTCAAAATTTTAAAAGAGAATATTAAATATTTATATATGAATTTGGCTAATGAAAAATTGCACTGCTCCCGCGTTTAATTCTAGAGTTTGAGACAAGTAATTTACATTATAATGTAGGACCTTTGGGTTCTGTTAGAGTCAGAATTGCACCTTTCAAATCTATTCTGAGCTTCTTTGTTCCTCACCACATCAGAATTTGACTACATTTGGAACCTGTTTTTTTTTTTTTCTTCTTTGTTTATTTTTGAGACACAACTCTCTATGAAGCCAAAACTGGCTTCAAATTATTGGGGCTTATATTATAGAAATGGTAGTATAGCCACAAAGGAGATAGGGACTTGAAGGGGAAGCTGGCTGCTTTTGGCCAATGGCTTAGTAGAGTAAAGCCATGTGGGAAATCCAAACAGAGAGAGAAAGAGAGAGAGAAAGAGAGAGAGAGAGAGAGAGAGAGAGAGAGAGAGAGAGAGAGAGAGAGAGTAGGTCAGGGCAAAGCCAGTAGGATGAAGTGATTATTGTTTTGCCTTCTTTTTCTACAGTATAAGCTTATCTTTTTCATCTTTGTGATCCTTACTGTGATCTTAGAGAAACATGAAGACATTCAAGAAGACATGATACACAAATTATACCATTCTGGCTTATGGTTTTGCTCTCAGTGGTTCTTGATTGAAATTCTAGTCTATAGATTTCAGTAATGTACAGTTTAGTACTAGTTATGGTTTGAAATTTAAAATAAATTCCTTAAGGTATTTATAATAGACAAATAAGATGTCATTTCTTTGAAGAAGAAATATACATAAGGCTGTTATTGTCAGAAGAGTGATGAACAATTTTAATTATGTATTTAAAAATCTGATAAAATGAATCAGTGTGTAATCACTTATAACTGGGATTGAACCATTTACAAGTATATGTAAAGCTATCTGGATGGTTCTGGCATGCTTACAAAGACAAGTTTCTCTTTTCTGTGAATTTTGGGAATATAAAAGGTTGAGAGGTTATAAATTAACTTTCAGATATGTCAGTACTGTATTAGAGAGAGATTTGGAAGGCTCAAAGCAATATTTCATTCTCTCCTCAAATCCACATAAAGGGCACCTTCCCACACTTCTGTTTCTTATGTGATCAGTCTAGCCACTGAGTGTAGCACATTTTTTTATGGTATATTTCACATTGCTTCTTGAAGAAAAAACAATTCAGAATTTGGAAGTAAGTACTCAGAAACTGCCCACGTATTTTGGTAAAAGAAGTCATAAACTGTTGAGATGTAAGTAGCAGTATTTCATCAGCACATTCTATCATATGCATAGATAAATTTCAAGAGAGCCACATTTGTTACCATTCTACATGTATAACCACCAACATATCTGGTGCGGGAGAATTGTCTGTATTCTGTCAATCATGTTTTAAATAAACGCTGATTGGCCTGGCAGGAAGTATAGGTGGGAAAACCAGACAGGAAGTAAAGGTGGGGCCAGAAGAACAGGAGCATTCTGGGAAGAAGGAAGCTCTTTCCCCAGTCCTGCCCAGACCACCAAAGAAGCAGAATGTGACCTGCCCCACTGAAAAAGGTACTGAGCCATGTGGCTAACATAGATGAGGATAATGGGTTAATATAAGCTACAAGAGCTAATAAGAAGCCTGAGATAATGGGCCAATCAGTTTATAATCTTCTGGAGACCTCTGTGTGATTTTCTCTGGGACTAAAAAGCTGGGGAACTGGGTAGGATAGAAACCCCAACAAGCAGGCCCCACATGTTAAAGAATGGTGCCCACATGGATAACTGCATGCACCAAAAGCCTGAGAAAGCTTGGGAAAGAATAGAGTAAAGCATGTTTTCTTGGTAGCAGCAATTTCTCAGGTCTGCTCTGCTTGCTAAAGGCAAGCAAATGCTCTCATTCAAGAGAGGCTTCCTCACTCAGCTTTAGCTGCAAAACCTTGCAGCTCTTTTAAGAGGTCCTGCCATGAAACACTTACATAGTTTTGATGAAAAGCTCACCACATGCTTTTCGGTTTTCATCCATAGCAAGAAAAAAGCCACACTGTTTTAAAATGCCAACTTTCTGGGCTGTCCTGCCAGGGCAAACTCTGACTCTTTCAGGCAGGAGGTCAGACTATGGAGCATTTGAGTGTGGTTTCTGAGCACACTACTGCAGCTTGCTTGCTGGCAGCGACCAGGAAATGCCATAGAGTTGTGGCAGTGAACATGGCTCTGGCTGGTACCTCAGCCATGACGCTGGAATCTCATAAATCTAAGGAATGGGCTGGATCCAGCCTTCAAAGACATGGCTTTAATTTACCATATTGCTTGGTAAATTAAAGACTTGTGTCATCAGAATGAGTACAGTAAAGTAAAGAGAGATTTAAAGACAAAGAAAAGCTCTAAATGTTTTACAATGTGTTAAGAAATATATGCAGGCTAAAGGTTAAAGTTCTTAAAGTAAAAAAGAAAGAGAGTAGTTGGGTGTGGTGGTACACACCTTTAATCCCAACATTTGGGAGGCAGAGGTAGATTGACCTGTGTGACTTCAAGGTGTGGTATTACACACCTTTAATCACAAAGATTGGGAGGTAGAGGCAGACAGATCTCTGTGAGTTCAAGATGTGGTAGCACACACCTTTAATCCCAGCACTGGGGAGGCAGAGACAGGCAGATCTCTGTGAGTTCAGGGATAGCCTGGTCTACAGAGGGAGTTCTAGGACAAAGATACACAGAAAACCTGTCTCAAAAGGCCAAAAGTTAAAAGTAAAAATAAAATAAATAGAGGTTAAAATAAAGCTGCATAAAGATGGAAAATACACAGAGAATCTTGATACTGTATGAATTGTTTGAATGCTGAGGAAGCAGCAACAGCTGCTAAAAGATATTTGCTTATAAATGCTGAACTAATCCAAGATAGGTATTTTGAAAATACCTCGACTTCAAAGTTGAAGTCAAAAGGTATGTGACTTTGGAGAAGAGATTTTTCTTTTGTTTCCACAGGAAATGAGGGGCTGTGGATTCAGAGTTAAAAAAATCAGGTTTGATCAAGGAAGACCACCTGAGAAATCTCCAGTAGCAACAGATGACCCAGATGACTGAGTTCTACATCCAGAACAGATTCAAGACTGCTGCCTGAGATGATCAAGCCTCATAGGATATTCCAGTCAGGACTTGATCATAACTCTAAATTTTCTTTAGGTCCCCATAAGATTATCAATGCCCCCCAACCCGCCGAAAGTAGCCTCGAATACAACGCCCACATTCCCAAAAAATGGACTATGGATATTTTCCTTTGTTTAAAAATAAAAAAAGAGGGGGAAGTGTTGTGGGATAATTGTCTGTATTCTGTCAATCATGTATTAAATAAATGCTGATTGGCCAGGCAGGAAGTATAGGTGGGTCAACCAGACAGGAAAGAGAGGTGGGTCGATGAGACCAGGAGAATGCTGGGAAGGAGGAAGCCCATTCCTCCTCATTCCTGCCCAGACCACCAAAGAAGCAGGATGTGACTTACCCAGCTGAAAAAGTTACTTAGCCATGTGGCTAACATAGATATGAATAATGGGTTGATATCAGTTAAAAGAATTAATAAGAAGCCTGAGCTAATGGGCCAATCAGTTTATAATTCATGCAGACTCTTTGTGTGATTTTCTTTGGGGCTAACTGGCTGCAGGAACTGGACAGGATGAAAACCCCAACTAGCAGGCCCTCATGTTACACATTTTCTTCCATTTGGCTGTATCTTGGTTTTGATCATTGATATATTTACTCAACAGACACATTTGGAATACCTGCCACATTCCCGGGGATTCAACAGTAAATATACAAGGATACTTTGGCCTAGCTGACCTGGACCCTTTTGGGAAGACAGATATTATATATATATAACAGTATTTCTGTGTCAAGATCTGTCTATCTGTCCTAACTAAACACTTAAACATCCTTGCAATGTAAATGCAATAACCCAATACTGGGCTAGCTTGATGATGTATGACAGTAATTTGACATTTATGAAAATGAACTTAACAAGTCAAATATTTCATTTATTTTATATTTTCTCTTCTCTTTTCTTTTCATCTAAACTTTTACATTGCAAGAAAAATAGAATGACAGGAGTATATGCCTGAAAAACTCAGAATTAACAGGGATGCTCACCCTTATTGTACCAGGAGAATATAATCCTGTGTGTCTGTCTGGTGGTGCTGCCAAGAAGACACTGAACTGGTCTCATAAGACCCTGACAAAATAGATAACTTTCTTGAATTAACTGAAGTTAGTGGAATGATCAGATTGATATAGGAGCTCAAAGATCAGCTGGTGACTGTTGCTACTCTGAGCTAAAACAGAAATGTTATTCTTTCTCAGGAAACCAAGAGCCAGTAATTTGGAATAATCTATCTTCTATGGCTTTCTATGTAAAATAAACTCTGCCTGGAATGAGGAGTATTTGTCGTCTCTATTTGTCTAGGGATTTTGGTCTCTTTTCTTCAGAGAATCTTAGAAAATCAGAGGCGACATCTGAGTGTACAGAGTATTTGTTCAATCCCAGTATTTACATTTTTTTTGGGTGGAGAATACAATAATTAGATGGGAAACACATGCTTGCTGATCGAACATTGCACCTGTAAATCAGCACTTTAATAATCCCTTACATGCATATAGACAAGTTAGGAAAATTATTCTAGATAGTTTATTGAGCTTAGGTTAGAATAATGAATGAGAATTAAGTAAAGCAAAATATGGAGATGAAAATATTCAATAAAGAGGAAATATTCCATAAAAATGCTTTAAGGTAGATGAGGAGAAATTGAATGAAAAGAAATGTTCAACTGATGCAAGATAAATTTGGTCAGAAATATAGCAACTACAAAATATAGGTTTGTTGATTATTTTATGAATTACTCTATATATTTGAAACAAATCAGAAAAATCCTATTCAATAGATAAAATGGTATTTATGTAAAATTATTAAAGTTATACTTTGAGAAGATGATTCTGGTTACAGTATGCAGAAAGGATTTCTAGGAAAGTATTGGCACTAATGATTGCTTTTTTAATGATTTATATAGATCAACTAAATTATCTGGTCAGAATAACTAACTTATCTAGTCAGTTATGTTGTGAGTAATCTCTATTATCAACTCTACACATCTAGAAAAGGAAAGGTTGCATAAAACACATACAGGAAATAGACACTAAAACCAAATTTGAACTTATGAGATACTAACTTCAAAATTGATATGCTGAACATAGTTATAGTGATGCATGATAATCACTACTCATTTAAAACTTTAGACTTTAAATGAAATTACCAGGCCTTCAGCAGTTACTGGAGCAGAAGACAAAATGGGAAAGGTCTTATAAAAATGTCATGGGTACTGCATTCATAAATCTTTAAAGATATAAATGACAAACTAGTCAAATGGAATAAAGGATTCTTAAAATTAGTTTCGGAGAATTCAAATGAATTTTGGTAGTCTCAATCGGTGACACAGACAATAATATACGGGGAGCAGAATATGTAGGTAGATTAATTTTGCTTTGGAATATCTTATTTGTAAGATAACTAGAAAGCAACTCTCAGGTAAGTGATATAACACACAGTAGACCATTGGGAATTAGCTCTCAGAGCCTGAATACATCCTGTGTATATCAGTCTTTGAACTAATATAGTTTATGACTACCTGCATCTGAAACTTCAGGGCCTTCAAACTTGCCAGCTCATGTAAAGTATCCACTTGATAAAAAGATAATAACTAGAGAACTTATAAACAGGAGAGAGAGGAGCCAAACATAAAAGCCTCATAATTATTAGAACTGTAGGAATAAGAAATACTTCTGAGATTAAAAAAAAACTAAAATCTGTCTGGATGCTAGATGAAAATTGCTATGTAAGGGAAAGATTATCTATGTATGACAGAAGAAAATTAGGAATAAAAAATGCAGAAACAGAACAAGGTGTAATCTGCTGCTATAAAGATAAGTCAGTTCTTGAAAGCTTGGAGAGATATTGGTAGATTCTAAGGATGGTGGGAGGTTAGCTTTATATATATTTTTTGAGGGTACAAAATAACTTAAATATGCATGTATTTGTTTTTCTGTTTAATTCTTTCTATGGGTCAAATGCCTTTTCCTAGAATGTTATTCACCTTTGTGTTTCTGTAATAAATACCTGAGCTGAATCACTTTATAAGGTTAAAAGCTTGATCTGGGATGATGGCTTAAATTGCTCCAGTCCATGGAGTATCAACTGTAGTAGTTTGGGTCTGTGACAAGGCAATAACTTATGGCAAGTGTGTGTGAGGTAACTGAGGCAGGAAGGAGGGACAGAAATACATGCAGAGATAGTTGTAGCCAACAAGCAAATTTTATTTCAGTAGGCTTTCCTGCTTTAAGGTACTTTCAGAGTCCAATAGAGCCATAAACTGAAGGAATATGTTTTTAACAACATGAAGCTCATTTAAGATCAAAAATACACTACCAAATGTACCACGAAATTTTTGTAAATGAAGTTGTGCCTTAAAAAATGACAGTACAATACATCCTTAGGGTAAATGATACTTGTAACGAAATTAGGTTGGTACGATAAATAACCAGGCCAGCTCAAGAAGGACAAGTATTTTTAATTGTTTAAAAAGGGGAAACTCATGTTCTAAGAGTGGAGGTCAGAAGTCCTATCCATCCGGTGGGCACCACATGGAGGGAGTGAGCACCTGTGTTCTCTCTGTTTTTCTACCTGGGGGTCCAGGTAGTCACACCCTAACTGGATGTGATTGGTTGATAGTTTCCCCATCTCTCCCCCTTTTTTCTAAACAAGATCAATCCAAACCCAACACAGCTGTATACAATAGGAAGAGATACTAAATATAAAATTATAAACAATAAACAATATTAAGTAAGGAACACATAACAAAAGTTTTACTAAATATTTTATTTTAACTATTGTATTGAAATTAAGCTCGGCTAAATTGTGAGGAAGGTAACTACAATTATCTGATCTTTAACTCCATCAAAGACCTGAGAAGGGAAATAATATTACTTGAGTGGACAAGAAGTGTAATCAAGAAATTTCCAAAATGTGCAACAAATGACAGAGACAACTGACTACCTGGGCATTCACCCAAAGTCTCATTTGTGATGTTGAAGCAACCAACTTTGGCTAAGGCCTAAAGTAATTGACATTGGTGCAATTTTGGCCCAAATTTTAGGACGGCTGAGATTAACTGAGCCCAATCATGAGGTGTGGCTTTGTTACTGAAAGTCCAGGTTTTGACCATCTCTCTAACAAAGGACGATTGTCACAATTGCTTGTTTAATTTCTTTTAAATCATTCATACGTACGGGCTTCCATGTATATTTTTTGATAGCCTTCGGGTATTTGGAGTCGGCAACCTTTTCCGATGTTATTCCTGGGAAGGCAGGTAGAACTCTGGGGAAGCTATCCCAGAGAATTTTATGCACTGACGAAGTTAAATTTTGCCTTTTTACCTTTTGTTCCTGGTTATCAAAGTCAATATTTTATTTAATCTTTTTAAATCTGCTACTATTGCCTTTTGTAAGGTCTGGATCTCCTCTCCAGTATTCTGCTCTAATGCCCTCATTGAGGATTCTAAGGTATGAAGTCTGTCCATTAGAGATAATATCTCATCCTTGGACATATCTTTCTGGCATACATATTACCTGCTTGTAGAGACATTTTATTTGTCAATCTGTCATACCCCTTTTACAGATTCTGATTAATACATTTAACAGTGTAAATTCTCTAAAATAATGTTTGAGCACCCATTTTCATGGACTGAGTTATACATGTCAAATCAGCTGTTTCCTTCTCCAGAGTGCTGAATCTCTCTCTAAACAAATTACCATTATGTGTCAAATCAGCTGTTTTCTTCTCTAGAGTGCTAAATCTCTCTTTAAATGAATTACCATCAGACTGTACCTTTTCCAAATATATCTCAGTTGACTGAGTCCTATTAAGTAAAGTTCTAGCATCCTAGTTTAGATGTGAAAATCTCCTTTTTTAAAAGTTTGGTATCAGTCTGGACCATTTTTAAAAGCAGCTCATTTGACTGAGTTTTGGTATTTAAAGTGTTGGTATTGTCCTGTAGGTGTATGACCTCCTCTTTAAGGAACTTGGCACCAGTTTGAATCATGTGTAAAAGTACCTCAGCTGACTGAAATTTGTTGGTTAAGCTGTTTTTTGTTTTGTTTTGTTTTGTTTTGTTTGGTGATTTTCAATTTCTTTTCTAAGAGGCCTGGATTTAGTCTATAAAGACTGCATATTTTTATTGTTAAACCATATTTTTATGAAAAAACTACAGAATACAAGAAAAAAGGTGAATCCTAGAAATATCCCTGTAGGAAGGGCTTCATATGTGTCTTGGAAGA
This sequence comes from Ondatra zibethicus, assembly GCA_004026605.1. NCBI lineage: Eukaryota > Metazoa > Chordata > Mammalia > Rodentia > Cricetidae > Ondatra > Ondatra zibethicus. The sequence goes on along the minus strand of PVIU01004785.1, from coordinate 85,089 downwards.
CCTCACACATGGTGTAAATGATAAAGCTATGGAAACCTTGAAGGGTTAAATTGTCTGACATATTGCCCCCTTTCCTCAAAAGTCACCTTTGGCATAATCAATTGGGAGTAGGTGTAATAACCGTTGCTTGCCTTTAGGTGTTGCAGTGCACTTGGATTTACAAGCTCGGTTTAGATCTGAATTTAGGTGGAATAGGCTGAAAAATATACTCAAATCAAGAAGTTCTTTAGCATAAATCACAGAACATGTGCTCTGTGAAGATCTGTGGCTGTTCAATAGTCTCCCACTCCGGTGGTGCAAACTGGGTGTAGTAAGTTTGTGGCCGCAGAAGTGCACTGGGAAAGTATACGGGAGTGGCCTTTGCCTTCAGCGGCAGAGTGGAAATGGCCTTTGCCCACAGAGGCGGGGGGGGTAGTGGCTTGCTGCCTTCTCAGCGTGTTGGTGGCTGAGTGATCTGTGGCCCCGGACACAGCGCCCAGGCCAGGGGGGGCTGAGTGGCACGGGGAAAGTCTGGATGGGAGCAGACAGAGACACAGCTATGGGGCTTGACCAGTCTGAGCTGGGGGGGGGGGGCTGGGACAGTCTACGCCCAAATGAGTGCAGCATAGCTGCAGCTGGTGGCAGCTAGAGCCCCACGTTGGGCGCCAGGTATAACGAAATTAGGTCAGTATGATAAATAACCAAGCCAACTCAAGAACACGTATTTTTAATTGGTGAAAAGGGGGAAACTCACGCTGTGAGAGTGGGAGGTCAAAAGTCCTATCCTTCCGGCAGGCACCGCATGGAGAGAGTGAGCACCTGTGTTCTCTCCATTTTTCTACCTTGGGGTACAGGTAGCCACACTTTAACTGGATGTGATTGGTTGATAATTTCCCCATCAGATTCTTTATGCCTTTTCAAGGTTTTTAAAGAATAGCTGCATACTTTTAACAATTCATCAATTGAATCACTATACATTGATTTTCTCACTTTTCACATTCTTTTCTTTTGTTTTCAGCCTCACAAATATACCACTAATCTTGGGCACTCTTTAGGTACACTTCATATGTGAAAGAAATTCAGAGAATTTATTGTACTTAATGTACGTTAAATGGCTAAGCTAGTCTGAAGAAAAAACTAAAGCATTATAATGATGACTTTAAATCCTACTGATGTCACACATACATTACACTTAACCCCATCTATACCCAAGTGATTTCTTTATTGGCAGCATATTAGTTATTTTTAAATAACAATAATAATTATGAACTGTTAAGTAAATTAAATAACCAATTAACACTCTACTAATAATTCTACATATAAAAATGGTAAAAGTGAACAGATACATGAATAAGAAATATTTACACCTCATGTATATTTAACTATATTGCAAATGCTTCTTGATTTAGGATGGAGTTATGTCCCAAAGACTATATTGTAAATTGAGACTACTGTAAGTGAAAAATGCATTAATATATAGCACCTACTAAATATCATAACTTAATATAGCCTAAATTAAAAACAAATAGGAGATTTACAGTAGCCTATAAATAATTTCATCAATAGGTAGCATGAAAGGGCGCAGTGGCGAATTAAATTCTGCTACATAATATAAAAGTATAACTTATTTCAGTAGAACTTTTAGTGTTTCTTGTGAGGGCCTAACTGGTGCTGTGGTCATTGCAACTGTCAGGTTATGGAATTGAGCAGAAGAAGAAAAACACTGTAATTATCATGCCAGTGTGCTTCCCCATGCTCTCCTCCAATTATCCAACAAATCAACATGAATCTATCCAAAGATTAAAATTCTATATTCTTGTATGCATTAAGTGTAAACATACAATTACAGTCGTATAGCCCAGTCTTTCATATATTTCACATCATGTTTAAGACAAGCAGCTCTCCAATTAAATTATTACTCTTCATCCATTGTTAGTCATAATGCAAAGGATTATTTACTCAAAGAAATATGACATGGTGTTTCAAATTGGTGCAACAATTTGTCACAACTATTTTATAATTCTCTGGAAATTCACATAACACATTGAGTAAGTAATACCCATTGAGAATTGTATCTCTTTCTGATAACTCCCATTTGTTTTTCCCAAGGACTCTGAATCAGTCTAATTCTGCAGATATATTTGGATACTTCAGCCTGGGGAATCAGCCACAGAACCATTTTATAGTCTCTTTTTTGCCAGCAGATAGAGTAGTTGCCATTAAGATTCTGTGTCTCGGGGAATCTAGGAGAAATATTCCTTGATTTAGCTCATATCTGCATTACTGTGGTACTCCCATGTCCATAGTTCATGGATTAAAGCAGTACATGAAAATGCATTTTAAAGCACTTTCTAAACCCAAGATTCCGAATCAATGCTGTGATGGTTTAAATTTGTGCACAACTCAAATTCCTTTATGATTTTCAACAATTCTTCCCTGACATGGGATTTCTTCAATGATATCAGCTTTCCCTTGCTCATGTACTGTCCGAATGTCCAGATTTGTAAAAGACAAAAGCAATGTCATAAACAACACATAGTTTAGTTCTCCAATATGATTTATTTTACATTCTTCGGTAATAGAGGTAGCCTTCTAAACAGGGTATTAGACTCTTGCTCATTTTGAGATCTATTTAAAGGGCATACTGAAGTAACAATTGGTTTAAATATCATTCCAGCTTTTGTCTAGTGACTTAATTTTGCATAAATTATATTAGTGGAACTTGGTGTTTCTTCATGGAATTTCTGTCCACATTAGAGAATTTCTCTGATGTGACTCAAGACATGAGAATTTCAGGTTTTAACATTTTCATTATTTCTGTTATTTTCTCTCTCTCTTTCTCTCTATCCCTCTCTTTCTCTTCTTTTTTTTATCGACATTCACACTCAAAGCCATTTTACTTAAAAATTATGTTACTTATCATAAAATAATGTTTTTGCTTTTATAAATTTGATGCCTGCTAAAATTATTCTTTTGTAGCTGGATATTAATTGGTCCTAAAATGCAAAGTCTCCAAAATAAAGCCCCAGTAATTTTTCTGGAAATATATAAATCACTGTGTAATGGAACAGCTATACAAGCACTGCATCATCCAATCACACATGCTATGAGATGGTGTACTGTAGACATTACAGTGAAGCCACACCCATGAAATCTCAACAATATGATTATCTGAACAAGACCTGCATAATGTCAATATCAGTTAACATGATAATGTATATTGGTAAAATTTCTCAAGGTCCCACCAATAGATGAAGAGCTATAGTGAATTAATGGATTATGAGAGAGGAAAAATTGAGATTTTTTCCATGAATAAGCACACTAATGAATTTTTAATTCATAATTTGTGATTTTTATACACATTCACAGATGAGCAATAATAAATGGGGCCAGCAAGTCAGACACACACACACACACACACACACACACACACACACACACACACACAAATATATATCTATAACATATTACATATAAAATATATTTAGTAATTATTAAAATAGAGGACATGAATTCAAAAGGAGTTTTGCAGAAACATGAGAGTAGTTGGAATGGAGAGAAGGAAATTAAAAATAATGTGTATATAATGTACTCATTCTTGTAATTATGAAAAAATTAAACAAATAGTTTCTTTCATTTTTAAGTTTGAGCAGTATTTCAGCATGTGTATGTTTGAATCATATTTTATCTATCAGTTTGGTATGGAAGGTTTGTCTGTGTGTTTCTTTTCTTGGTCAATGAATAAAGAAACTGTCTTGGCCTGTTGATAGGGCAGAACTTAGATAAGTGGGAATGATGGAACTGAATGCTGGGAGAAGAAAGGCAGAGTCAGGGGACACCATGGATCCGCCACTGGAGATAGGCGTGCTGAAACTTTGCTTGTAGACCACACCCTCCTGGTGATATACAGTTTAATAGAAATTGGTTAAATTAAGGTGTAAGACTAGAGTTAATGGGCCAAGCAGTGATTTAATGAATACAGTGTCTGTGTGGTTATTTCAGTTCTGGGCAGTTGGTACAAACAATCAGCTCTCCTTGCAAAATCAGTTCATCCACTGATTGGTGAAGGTTGATATGTGATGTGGGATTCTCCTATGTAAATATGCATTATTATCATTGGTTAATAAAGAATCTGCTTCAGTCTATAGCAGGGTAGAATATAGTCAGGCTGGAAGATATATATATAGAGAGAGTAGGTGGAGTTAAAAAGATGCCATGTTGCTATCAAAGGAGAGAGATGCCCTGGAACATTACTGGTAAACCACGAGTATCATGGTAAAATAAAAATAATAGTAATGGGTTAATTTATGGTGTAAGAGTTAGTTAATAAGAAGCCTAAACTAATAGGTCAAGCAGTGTTTTAATTAATATTGTTTCTGTGTGATTATTTCAGGTCTGGCTGGCAAGGAAATGAATGAACAGCTCTGCCTACAGACTTTTCATACAAGCCTGGGATGACTACATCCACATAAAACCTGAGAGCTTGTAAAGGAATTCTAGACACACACACACACAAGCAGTTTAATGAAATTTCTGGGTAGCTGCATTTTTCCCCAATGGGCTCTGTTTGCTGTCAGCGAGCAGGGGCTCCTTCACTCCTCGAAGCTTGGTCTTCCTGACTCAGCATTGGGAGCAAAGGCTGCATAGCTTCTTTAGGAGATAGCTCCCTGGTTCATGCTAGTTGCAAGAACACCTCTGGCTCGTTCAGGATGCTGAGCATTTTAATGGGGTCTGTGAGCAACATGTTACAAATTGCTAAATGTTGACATAGACCCTCTGTGCTCCTGGAGCTGGGGCAGTATGCACAGTTCTCAGAGGCAGTGAAGATGCCTCAGCAATGTTAGACTGGGCAGAACCAACAGGCATGGCCAAAGAGTTGGTCCTCCTAGCCATGCCTGCTTAGAATTTAAAAGAAATATAAAGCTCTCATGGTCAAATAATAATTACAGATATGCACACAATAAAGACAGATACAAATGAGAAAGACCTTTCAATGGCTCATAGTGTTAAATACATAGTGTTAGATATATAGGCTTGGAAGAGAAGAAAAAGAGTATATGGGCAGTTATAAAAGAAGTAGAAAATAAAACAAAGTCTTTAAGGAGACAGAGTGTAGAGAGTCATAAATTGAAGGACTAAAAATGATAAGTCATATAAAGATGTAATATTCACAGAATTTGGATTTTGTATATGATTGTGTTTTCCTTAAATTTTTTGACTGTGACTCAGCTAAGTACAAAGAGATATTTCATTGTACATGCTGATAAGTGAAACATACATATATATTTGTATGTATCTTGAATTTAAAATTTGGGTCTAAGGATATTTTACTTTGGAAAAGAGTTTCTGCTTTTGTTTCCACAGAGGATACGAAGCTGTGGATTCATTACTGGCTAATATGGTTTGATCAAACAAGAGTCCCTGAATCAATGGCCCAGGTGGTCCAACATCCATGACAGCTTCAGTATTGCAGGTTGAGATGGGCCTACCACACAGGATACCTCATGAAAGACCTGATTAACAGTACCACAAATCAGCAGAAAGTAGTCAAGAGAACAATGCCCCAATTCCCTAAATGATTGTTTATAAATGTTTTTTACATTTACAGGGGGTATGCAATAGTAATAAATACTTTGCATTGGTATGGATCTTGGTTTATTGATGCAAACATAAGGTCAATTTTGTTATATACTCTTAATTAAGGTATTGTGTTTGTAGCTCATTTAATAATCTAATGTATAATTAAGAAATATAGGTTAATAGTCATTTATAATAGTCAATCTTATAGTCATGTTAGTTAGATTTTCTAGATGTACAGAGATATATTGCAGATGGTAGGTATTCTTCAAATCTTTCAAAGACATACAGATTATGGTACTTAAAATGTTTTAAGAACTTAGACTTTTCTCAACAGTGAGACATGTCTGTTTCTGGAAGCACCAATTACTTCAGAGAAGTTGATGGACATTGAATAATCTTGTTATGGAATTTGCCTTCAACGTGACAAGACTAGTCATTTTGGCAAGATACTGACTGCTCTTTCCTGGACTGCTTAATGGTATGCTGTATAAACTAGACATGCAGGAATCACAGAAAAATGACTGCTGAATTTTCCTAAAGGTGAGACAATCCTTCGGGATTCCTGCTTCATGAAAGAGTCTGCCAGACATTCTGCAGGACACAGAAAAAAGCTTCTGATGAACTTTGCCAATATAAGGCAGAACAGATCTTCAAATTTCCTGTTTCATGGAAAAATCTGCCAGATATTATGGGCCTACAGGCTGAATATAGATGCTCCAATGGTATAGAAGAACTTTTGGTGACTGTCCAGGCAGTGAGATGTCTCTGTCAATTCTAGTTTTGAAAGTTGCTTAGATGCACTTCCTGCTTGCTTAGGTAATATATCATTTTTAAGTCTCTGATAGAGTTGAAGAATAGTTATAATTATAGTTTTCCTTCGTTTTGATAAAAGATAAAGTAGTTATAGATATTATAAGTGTAATTCTTGCTCGATACCTGTTTTGTTATATGTAATTTTACTATGTTTAAGTTAAAAACCTTCCTTTCTAATTAGACAGAAAATGGGAGATGATGTAGGATTCTCCTCTGTATGCTGTAATTATGTGTTATTACCATTGGTTAATCAAGAAGCTACTTCATCCTATAGCAGGGCAGAATTTGGCCAGACTGGAAGAGACACACATATATAAAGAGAGTAGGCAGAGTCAAGGAAACACCATGTAGTTGCTGAAGGACACAAATGCCCCAGTATCTTACTGGTAAACCATGAGCCACATAGTAAAATACAAAGTGATAGGAATGGGTTAATTTAAGATGTAACAGTTAGTTAATAAGGAGCCTAAGCTAATAGGCCAAGTAGTATTTTAATTAATATAGTTTTGTGTGATTATTTTCAGTCTGGCCAGCCTGAAAACGAATAAACAACCTCTACCTACAGATATGGTACCATTGCTGATACCACTATTGCTGAAATAAGAAAAAATATGGAAATAGAGATAGTTTTATGTGGTGGTTTTATCTTGGGTAAATACCTAGGAGAGTGATTACAAAGTCATAATGAAGTTTAATTTTATATCTTTAGAAGGACATACACTTATTTAAATGTGGGTATACCAATTTGATTTCCCACTGATATTGTACTGTTTCTTTCTCCCCAATCCTTGGCCAACAATTAATATCTACTTTAAGAGTTAATACTTCATATTTCTACTTTGTAAATGGTTAGTAATGCTAAACACTGTCTCCTATTTGCCATTTTTCACAACTTTGGAAAAAATGTGTACTCAGTTACTTTCCCTGTTCCTTAACTGGTTATGTGTTTGTTTCCCATTGAGTATTATTATTTATCAATTAACATCAAACATGTGCCATCTACAAACACTTGTAAAAATAGTCAAGGTGACCATTCAAGATAAAGGTTGAGAAGAGAACAAAAATTCCTTAGTGTGAGACATCTGTAAGGATCCAAAACCTTATATAAAAAAGAAAAAACTGAGAAAGGATAATTGTAAATCACATGTTTGATAATTTAAAGTCTGGACAGTATTCTCTGTTTTGTTTTGCTTAAGTCTTAATGTCTGTTTATTCATACAATTTCTATGAAGAAATATCTCTTAACTTTTCCATTATTATATTTGTTTCTTCTTCCCACTACTATCATTATTTTCTTTATTAAAGTCATTTCTTAGTAACATAACTGAGATGAGAGAGTGACATTAGATGGTTCAGCATGTAGAGATGCATGCTTCCAAGACATATATCCTGAATTTGATATCTGTGATCCAAACAGCTTGACTTGTAGGCTCTGGAAGCCTCTATTCCTTAGAAGTTTCTCTTCTTTTTAGACATCCAATGATGTGGGATTCCCTTCTGTATGTTGTGAATAAGTTTTATTAATAATTGTTAATAAAGAAGCTGCTTTTGTCTATGGCTGGCCAGAATATAGCCAGGCTGGAAGAGATATAGAGAAAATGAATGCAGAGCCAGGGAGACGCCATGCAGCTGCTGAAGAAGAAGGACACTGGAAACTTACTGGTAGGCTTAATCATGGTAACACATAGATTAATTGATTTGGGTTAATTTAATATGCAACAGCTATCGAGGAATACATATAAGCTATTGGCCAAACAGTGTGTCAATTAATGTAGTTTCTGTGTGATTATTCAGGTCTGGGTGACCAGGAAACAATCAAGCAGTATCCATGTACAATCCCATGGTACCAGTATCTCCAAAAATGCTTGGGTGTCCTGCAACTACTGGGCTACACTTTTACCAATAGCCTCTCCTGGGCTTTCTTTATGAACTCAGATCCTATTACATGATGCCAAATCTTAGCCTGTCTCTGGTACTACTTTAGTTCTGGGCTTCTACTAAAATTGAGGTTTTACCTTTATCAGTAGCCTCTCCTAGCCTTTCATCAGGATCTCCAGCATTGCTACACAGTGACACACGTTGGATGCTCTTCAAGATACCTTCATGCCTTCAAAAGGAGTATGACCTGACTGTCTTTTAAACAAGGAAATTTGACTGACAGCATGAGATACAGCCTGGGTTAGCTTGTATATCACTTACATTAAGTGAAATGCTGTTTTTTTTTATTTTATTAGTATGTGTGTATGTGTGTGTGTGTGTGATCACGCACCATAGAACATATGTGAATTTCAGAAGAAAACTTAAGAAACTCAGTTCTTTCCTTGTATCATGTGGGTGCTGGGGATTGAACTCAGGTTGTCAGGCCCAATGGCAAATACTTGTACCCACTAAACCATCTTACTGTCCCCTCAAATAATATAACTATAGAACTTAAAGATAATAAAAGATAATATGAACTACTTTAAATATATTATTTCAGTAATTTTTGTAACTTTTACAGGTGTTTTGGAGATAATTAGCAATTAATTGGTCCATAAGAATTGTCTAGTCTAGATAACTTCATACAAATTAATTCATGGAAAGATATTTCACTCAATTTGGAATATTTGTTATTATCAATGTGATGAAGAGCATTCGAAAAACTAATGATCAATCACTTATTATCATAAAATAATTTTTTCTAGATTTTTTGGCATTTTAAAGAATCTCTGCCATATGCATTTAATATTTGGCCAAGATAATTTTTCTCTTCCCTTAATTAAGAGCAGACTGAACACATACAGTCCAATTGTAAACAATTAAGAGGCATTCCTCTTAATTAGTGCTTGTTTATTAATGTATATTTGCATATGTGAAATCATAGCTGATGGTAGTCAGATGATAAACTGCTTATTTTCCAGTCATCAGCTTCATAATATAGCTACCATATGAAGATATTTTATGGCAAGTCCTAAAACACACAGAAAAATTTATTTTTACTTAACCATTGCAAAAAACAATTTAGATAAGTACAAATAAGTAAGAAAGTTATAGTATGAGGTCACATTTTACCAATTAAATTAATATAATGGGCAATTTGTTATTAATTTAATTTGATAAACTTAAACATTGAATATTGAAAATTGACATTTCTTTAATAAATGTCAAACACAAATATTATCAACATTAAAATATATTCAATATATGACATTTACACAAAAAAATGTACAGTGAGAAAAATAAATTGTCTGAAGTTCACAGGAACTAATTACTGATATTGAAACCCAGTAGTTAAAATTAAATATATTGTTTATACTGTGTTTAATTATTGCTGACAGTGTTATAATAAATAGAAAGTTTGATTCAATTAAACTTTCTAAAAAAGTACAATTGAAAATCTTATGAAACAGATAAATATTAATTTTTCAGGCACAATAATGTGTTTCTTGCATATTACCTTGGCCTGTGCTGGTGGTCATGAAAAATAGATATTTCTCATACATATAGAGAACTTTTTTGTCTCTATGTATAGTGTGACATTCTAGCCAATAAGGCATGTTCATACCATCTATAGTAATAGCCAGATACTCTGAGTAATTTATATATGAAAGCCATATTAAACCCAAATTTGAAAAAGGTTCGTGGATATGTAGATGTAGACAACATTGCTGACTTTTAGTTCTTCCTACAGTGCTTTCTTTGGACATCTTCTAAATTAACACCTTTCAGGCACTTTTTGTCAGAGTTTTATTTTGGGGGATATTTCAATTATCAAAGCATGCATTACCTTCAAGTGTGTAACAAAATCCCAGTGTTACATATGCTAATAAAATAAAAATTCTATCACTTCTGTAGAAAGATAAGGCATATCAGACCAAAAGGAGCCAAGCTGGAGTCTTCCTTGAGCTGTCAAATGTCCTGTCTGTGCCTAGCCAATAAGGAGCTACCAAGCAGCATTTCCTGAGTGACTAGCAACAGAGGTCTTGATCATGCCTACACAATGAGAGATGAGTGTCAGATGTCAATTTTCAACTGTCACCTGGTCTGGGTGGTGGGAAGATATATAAGTTCCCCATTCCCCATTGTTAAATAAACGAGTCCACTGTAAGCCTTCTACCTGACTCCCAGTGTCTGTGTCTTTTGACTTCATGCCTTTTCATCCCTCCCCCAAAGAAGACATTAGGACCCAGCAACACATTTCAAAATGTATAAGCATATATCATCATTAACATGATATATGCAATGTAATTATCTTATATATCTACATATAGCTCTACATGTACTTGTCCAGTACAACTTAAAAATGATACACAACTTTCTTAATAATATTTATGAAAAAAATGTTTAATTATCTGCAAATTTGCATTTTCTTCTAGTGACCAAAAGACTGTATCTCAAAACCTATCAGCCACAAAAGCTCAGGAAACATCACAGTAGAGACAATGGAAATAATGCAAAATCCAGAGAATACATATGAGTGCTGTGAAATGCTGGCCTCTGGCTAGGATATGATAGTTGTTCTTATGAGCTCATAGCAAGCTTGCACAAAATCAAACTAGTTTTCTTATTTATTTTGTTATATTTTGTCATCTTTGGTGGTTGTCACTTGAAAGCCTGTTACTTCCTAATGAGAGGCAAAAAATAGAGTGGATCCAGAAGGGAGGAAATATGGTGCAGATCTTGTAGGACTTAAAGGAGGTGGAACTATAATCAAGATATATTCTTAGACAAATCAAATATTCATATATAAGTCCACACACCTATGGACACCTGATTTTTAAAAAAGAAAACAAAACTATACAATGAAATAAAGTATCTTCGACAAATGGTGCTGGCACAACTGGATATCAACATGTAGAAGAATGAAGATAGATCCATATCTATTCCCATGCACAAAACTCACGTCCTAGTAGATCAAAGACCTCAACAAAAATCTAGATACACTGAATCTGATAGAATAGAAAGTAGGGAATATCCTTGAATACATTGACACAGGAGTCAGCTTTGTGAATATAATACCAGTAGCACAGACAATGAGAGCACAAATTAGTAAATAGGACACCCTGAAAGTGAGAAGATTCTGTAAGGCAAAGGACACCAAATAAAAAGTAGAAAATTGCAATTTGCCAATAGAAAAAGATCTTCTTCATCCCTAAATATGACAGAAGGCTGATTTACAAAATATACAAATAATTTAAGAAACTAGACATCAAAATACCAAATAATCAAGTTAAAAAATGAGGTACAGATCAAAAAAGAAAATTCTCAACAGAAGAATCTCAAATGACTGAGAACACATGAAGAAAGGTTCAACATTCTTAGCCATCAGTTGATGTGGTAGGTGATGTATGCTGTGAATATGTTTTATTGCCATTGGTTAATAAAGAAGCTGCTTTGGCCAATGGCTTAACAGAATAAAGTCAGGCTGGAAGATACACACACACACACACACACACACAAACACACACACACACACACACACACACACACACACACACATATATATAAATTAGATGGAGTCAGTGATAAGCTATGTAGCAGCTCACAGGAGACAGACACCTCCACCAGAGGCCACAGGAAACTTGACAGTAAGACACAGCCATATGGTGATACACAGATGAATCGAATTGAGTTAATTTAAGATATAAAAGTTAGCCAAAAATGGACTTAAGCTATTGGTCCAAAAATAATACAAACTTCTGTGTGATTATTTTGATTCTGGCCTGAAGGGAAAAAACAAGTGTCCTTCCCCAACAGTTTGGTACTAATGTGGGTGACTACATTCATAATGAATGCTGATTACAGAGCTGACAGAGCATTTTTTTTTCAGATGGGCTCTGTTTTCTGGTGGTGAGAAGGAATGCCATGGCTTCTTTCAGAGAGGTTTTCCTCATTCAGCTTACCAAAAAAAAAAAAGAGTGAGGTTTCAAAATGGCAGCTTCCTGGTTCATGCTGCCAGCACCAGCACCAGCACCAACTCTGGCTCTTTCAGAAGGCCGAGCACTTCACTATCATTTGTGGGCAGTGTGCTGCAAGTTACTTCATGGCAGCATGGGCCAATTGGTTACCATAGTTGAGGTGCTGAGAGTGATTCCCATTCAGCTGTCACAGAGGCAGTGAACAGACCTCTGCCATGTTGGACTGGGTAGAGCCAAAAGGCTAAGCAACCTTAGACCTAGCCATGCCTCTTTGCATTTTAAGAAGCAGTCCTGGACAAAAAATAATTACAAACAGACATACAATAAAGACAAACCCAGATAAATGGGTCAAAGTATTGGATAAATATACATAGGTTTGAGAGAGAAAAAAATGAATATAGATATAAAAAGAAATGAATCGTTTTAAAAATTAACACAAAGTCTTTAAAAAGACAGCATACAGATAGCCATCAATTAAAGGGGTAAAGAAAAAAAAATAATCCACACAAAGTTGGAATAAACACAGACAGTCTGGATTATGTTTATTATTTTGTTTTCTTTAAATTTTTAACTGTGAATGAGATAAGTACAGAGAAATATTTTATTGTATGGGCTGCTAAATATTAGCTACACAGAGACTTGATTTCTTTAGGTATAGATTTGTGAAGTTGAGTCCTGAGTTCTTCCTGATATCCAGGAAATAGAGAACAGGATAAACACTCTACTGGTGAATGTTACCAAGATCACAAAGTATTTAGAAACACAAGAGAAATAATATAGAAAACTTTTGTGAATCAATAAACATTTGAATACCAGGTATTACTCTTTCTGAGGAAATGATATAGCTATTTTATGACTAGTTAAAATTGTTCCAAATAATGAAGATGATTTTCTAATTAATTATGCTGCTTAGATTTATGCTAACTTAACACACAGTAGAGTTATATGGGAAGTTGAGAAAATACCAAATTAAGATTTGCCTATAGGCAAGTCTGTGGTGCATTTTCTTGATTGGTATTTAATATGGGCAGGCTCCTCCCCTAGTAAGCAGGGCCACATCTGGGAAGGTGGGTCTGCATTGCATAAAAAAACATGAAAGCAAGCCTTGAGGAGAAAGCCGGTAAGTAACATTCCTAAGTAGCCTCTATATCAGTTGCTGCCCCTGTCCTGACTTTCTTCTCTAGATTATGTAATAAACAATAAGGTGAAATAAACTCTTCTTCCATGAATTGCTTTGGTCATAATACTTCGTCACAGCTATAGAAAACCTAATTAAATATAAATTGGTGCCAGGTTGTAGGGTATTGCCATGACAAATCTGGATATGTGTTTGGGGGAAGATTATGGAGACTTTTAAATTTTAATCTGGAAAAGTCAGTGAGTTCTCAGAGCTCAGTGGGCTCTTTGTGTGAGTTTCAAAGATAAGAATGTTGACAACAATTTTGAAAATTTAAGCCTAGTTTTTGAAAATTCATAGGGAAATTTTGAAAGTACCTTAAAAACTCTTCCTGGAATACTGCCTACACCACAAAACTCCATTTCCTCATTTTCATGAACTATATCAACCATTTCACTTTAATTTGCATATAATTTGGTGGATAAGCATACAGATACAGTTTTAATAAACATTTCTCACTCACCTGAGCTGATGGTTCTTCCTTCACAAACCAAAGATAAGCTCACAAAAATATCAATACCAGACATACGAATTCTTATTTTGAGTTGTTAACCAGGGCTGCCTAAGGACTCACAAAATAAACAGCTCACTGCTGTTGTTATGGTTATCTTCCCCCACAAGACGTGGAAAGTGATTCCCTATTGCTGAAGACATCATGCCCTTCATATACAGGTCCCAGAGCCCCCTTAACTAAAACTGATCTGAATTCTCCTTCAGTAAAGACAAACTTTCAAGGTAGAAGGTACCATGAAGGCTTCCAAAAGTGAGAGATGACAAACGATCCTAACAAACTATGATAACTATGGACCTCATAATAATCAGTATGGCATAATAACTCTATTGGTGTGTGAATGGAACATATACATTATCTGTAACAAATATACATGTATATATATGTATATATATGGACTTAACACTCAACAAAAGGATATCAGGTACTCAAAAATAAGCTAACTATATGCAAACTCATTACAACCTGATATATACCTATCTATCTAATTATACTCAGGTTAAGTCATGCTCCTATACAAGTATCCAATGTACTTTTAAAATCTGAATTCACTATATTTTATTCCATACATTAATTCATAGATGACCTTTAATAATTTTTCTGAACATTGTCTTCTGGGATCTAGTCAAATTCTCACTCTCAAATCAGCTTTTTCTCTGCTATCTGATGATTATTTATCACTCTTCACTGTTGACATTCTATCCTATTAACTGAAAATAATCAAATAATCATGGGGTTTAAGGAATATTAGATGATAAATTTATACAAACATCATGCTAGGAGGTGGTGGACCACGCCTTTAGTCCCAGAACATGGGAGGCAGAGGCAGGAGGATCTCTTGGAGTTTGAGGCCAGGGTGGAATACAGAGTGAGTACCAATACAGGCTCCAGTGCTACACAGAGAAATCCTGTCTCAAAAAAGCAAAGAAAACTAAAAAACACATTTAGTTCTTTCTTTATAATTGCTCAGTCATTTACATGTTGCTCACTGACAATCTTTTCATTCCTATTTTCTCCAAGTTTTAACCTTATTTCTCTATTTCATTCCACAAAACACAATTCCAATTGCAATTGAATACATTTTATTATAGTAAATTAATTTCAATGACACAGGAAACTCTACCCTTTATATCTGGTCCTCTTGTATTAGGCATGATAAATACCTTTGTTCCAGTTATCAACAGGTTTTTTTCTTGTGAAATTTCTTTTCTTGTCTTATAGACAGCCATTTTCTCCTTGTTAATCTATTTGGGTTTTCTGTGGTATGTGTATGTATCATAATCCCTTCCATTTGAATGGAAACCAATCACAGTAAATCATATATTTGGGATTTCATTTTATATCACTGGCCTTTGTAAAGGTTCTCTAGAGGAAGTAATATACTTAGGCATTGAATATTATGACTTCAGTATATGAATTTGTAGTGGAAAAGGGAACATAATTCAGCACAAAGCTACTATGGTAATAGAGATATTCAGAAGGTATACCAGCTTATCTGATGCCATATTGAAGCCTTCAATAATGGAAATATTTACTAAGTGATTATAATATGTAGTTGGAGTGATAGGGAGTTATATAATTAGAGCAAATATTATATAATTCACCATTCATAGAAAATAAATATTGTAGTTGGCATATAAAGATAAAATAGACATGTGCCTGTTACATGTACTTCCCACACCAGGAAGGATTACAAGTTATCTTTCTTTTTATGTTATTCTCTTTTAATCCTTTATATCATTTTCCTCTATCATCCCTCCTTGAAAACAACTTAGTCATTTCCTGATTTCTATGAGTATTCAAAGAGAAACACATATACCTTAAGAGTCAATGTTAATATTTAAAAATGAGAGGCATATTTAGTTTGAAGTTTATGACTTACTCTCTACAGACCAAAACTGATCATCACTAATGGAGAATAATTCAATCATAATACATAAGTGAAATAGAAAGAATTTTTTCTCACTTCAGAATTGGACTTTATGGGTTAATTCTAGGAAGGTGATTCATTTTTATCTATTCTGAACCATGCATATTTGATCTGCACCATATAAAACTGTGATTTTAAATTTAACCAACTAGGCAGTTAGTTAAATTTACATAGAATGTAAATTACAATGTGGATAAAGTCATAATAAATACATCAATTTTATTGTCTTAAAATTGTACATTAATTTTTCCATAGTAGAAAAGTAAAAATGGAGTGTAACGTACATCAAAGGAAAATAGCAGTTCATAGCCGGGCATCCCCCACTTTATTGAGAATAGCTTTCCCTTAAATTCCTCTTGCAAGAGTCGATAATAGAAGCTATTTGCTGCCAGAAATAAATTTAGAGAAACTGCCACATATTATAATTAAAATTATATATTTGGTTGCTTGTATATTTAGGAAAGGATTTTATTGATATTGAGGACAAACTCCAAGTATTACATCATAGCTCATATAGACCATATTCTGAGTAAAAAGAGAATGTCAACTATGGTTTTCAAGTATCAGTAGAGAAAGTATTCTTTTTACACTTTATATTGAAAAGGCAGGGTATTTGGGGCACATGTAACAGTTATAAATGATCATAAAGAAGTTATTAATAGCCCAGATATGACCTTAGGAATTTATTAATCCTCACACATGAATTTAACTATGAGGGACTAGATTTCATGATCAATCACACATCTGATCTCATCAAAGTTCAAAGAAGGAAAAGGCCCCAACTTCTCATCAGCTAATAGTAATTGTACAAGACCTGGGTTCAGTTGCCAGAAGCCAAATGGTGACTCATAATTGTCAACTCTCGTGCTATGGGATTTGACACCTGTTTCTAATCTCTGAGAAGCACGAGAGACACATATGTACATACATTATTGAAAATAGTAATTTATCAATTTATCAATTACTAGTCCTTGTATGTTCTTGACACCACCAAATATCACTTAGCTAGTAGTTTGCATTTTTCACATCTAATCTTTCTATACAGTTCCAATGTATCCAATTTTGTCTGAATTATTATAAAAATCTACTTCCTGCATCTATATTTACCAAACTAATTCATTTACAAATCTCCATTGATATATTTTAACAAAAGTGGTCATGACATGTCTCCCATTATAATTCTTATATTTTTGTGGAGAATATTTTCTCTAATTTTAATTCCATTGTCTAAGCTCTGAGTCAATTTCTTTCATTCTGTTGCTTTGGGAATGTAGAACTATTAACTTCAAAGATTTTAAGAGTATTCTCATCTTAAAATAGGTTAGGAAGCTCCATGTGACCTGTCCATACCCAGAAGGCACATGACATTGCAATGAAAATCTTTATTTTATTAAAATCAACTGTTTTATTAATATCTAAATAACAAGGTTATTTTCCTTAAAGACAGGGTATACAACTTAATTATCTATCTGTTATCCCTAGTGACTAACACTGTGACCAATGCTATATAATTTTACTTATTGAATAATATTAAGAATTGGCAATTGATTAGGTACAACAAGCTGAAGGAAGGGTTAGATAATAACAAAAACTATAATAATGTCAGGCAACTTTAGTGATTTTTCCATCCTTAGTCTTAGTGAGAATTACCTAGTAAATTCCTTAAAATACAGATTGCTTGGTTTCACTCTGACATATTCCAATTCCCCAAATCTGACATGAGTTACAAGGTGACAGGAATCTATTTTAGCAACTTCTAAAAATGATTTTGATACTTTTCGCAGCACAAAAATTTAAGAAACTTTAATTTTCAAATTAAGCCTTAGGTTGAAAATTCAGACTTCAAGCAGGATGGATGACTGAGCTAGGGTTTCTAATGTAAAATAGAAAAATAAACAAAAATTCCAATTTATATAGTCCAGTAAGACACAACATAATGTTAAGTATAATAAGGAAACATCATTTATTTTTAAATGGGAATGATTATAACAGTGTCTAATTCCTATAATTATCTTCAGGATCAGATAAGTATATTAATAATTATATTTTTTATTCATATATATTATATTTATCTATATAATTATATTCACATAAATATATGACATAATTACATGTAGTTATATACATATGATCATATAAATACATATTTGGAAAATATAAATATGTATTAATATATAATTTTATATAATTCATTCTATAATTATATGTTCATATGAATATATTAAAATTATATATGATTATATTTTATATAGCATATGTTTATGTTTTATATCTATAGCATATTTATAATTATACATTTGCAATTATATAATTTCATATATTATAATTATACATTTATAATTTCTAGTACTATTAACATATTCCAATTTTTATGGAGGGTGAAACCTTGCTGACTAATTTTGCAAAAAATTACATTTCTTGAACATCAATTATGCCCCTAAATACAGGGTATCCTGCCTGGTTGGGAAGTATGATCACATCCAGTTAAAGCGCTACATCAGAGGGCAGACTTACTCTCAGGAAACTTCAGAGACAATTATAGTTAGGAAGCAGGAAGCTGGGTAACATTATTATTTACGCAACATTTTTCTCTTATTGTATTGAGGGCTATGAAACAAGGGAACAAAGCGTACGTTTTTATGTCTCTGTGATAGGTATTAGTTCTATTTTTTACATGCATACTTTATCCCCTAAAATGTATTAGAATTTCATTCATTGTTCACCCATGATCTCATGATTGTATTGGCTACTTGACTGATTATGCCTTATATGAATGGAAATGATTATGTAGCTCCATTTTGAATTATTCAATTAAAAATATTAGAACTTATAGAGTGCTTTTTCTTCTTAAGTTTACTGACAAAAAATGCTAAAAGATGAATACAATTCTGACACCCCAGCGAAAGAATAACTACAGGTTCAATCTTCCCTTTGGGGCAATGAGAGATGTTTCATGTGATAAAAAAATGAGCTTATTTTAAGTCACTGGCATTTTGAGGTTGGTTGTTACAACAGCATAACATGTTCTACTTTGACGCATATTCCTTTCTAATGTTTTTGTGTGCCAAGGATGAAACCCACGGACTTGTGCTATCCACAAATCATTTCATCAGTGAGATAATTCATAGCTCTATTCTAAATCGTTTTAGTGAGTAATGCATATTTAAGCTTAACATACATAAGATAGGTTTAGAGGTCCTCCTAAGATAAACATAAGCAGTAAAAGATTTTTATAACTTCACTAATATTACATTTTTTATCCTATGTTCTGTAAATATATTCATCCCTACCATCTACTGTGCCTAGCTATAGAATAAATAGAAATATATAATTATAAGCAACTAGCTTTGTTCCAGAAGACTTCCAACTTCTGCAAACTACCAATAGTTGGAAACTAGCACACACACACACACACACACACACACACACACACACACACACACACACACACAAAGTAGAGGAAGTAAGGAGAGGCACACACAAAGGGTTGGTGAAGTAAGGAGAGGCAGGAGAAAGAAAGAGAAAGAAGGAAGTTTGAACCTGAAAACACTTTGAAAATTCTGACCCTCTGGTTTTCTGAACTATTAATAATCTTGTGGCAAAAGAGCTATAAGCAGGCATAGAAGAAAAGTGAGAGAAGATGAGTTAAATCCATGGCCCAAGCATGACCATGACAGAACCCTGTTTTCAGGTTTAAAATACTAAAGACAGAGTTCTGAGATACAAGGGTGTTGTTACCCAAGCCAGCTAGGAGAATTGGATTTGGAAAGGGGCATAAGTTATGGGAGCCATTAATATTTGTACTCTGATTTTATAATACAGGTGGCACAATAGAGTAAATGCCATCTATAGCTGCTCTGGATCTATTACCTCATCCCTGCCAAAATCTTAAAGTATTTAGGTTTGACAGACAATACCGAGCTTGGCAGAGTCACCAATGCTGGTCTACTAAATGAGAAACATTTTGAGTAACATGTACTAAGATCATATATGGAATTCAGTGTGATAGTTCAACACTTGCAGATAGCATGCACTAATCAAATCAAGAGTTCCCCCTCCCCATTTACTTATACCTCTCACTGATCTTCACCTGAAGGGATCATTCTCCTTACATCTTAACTTATTTGGGACAGCTCACACTTTGTTTTATGTAATAACTTCCTGTTCCATCTATTTTGAAACTAATGGTATTATTTGTTTTTAATCTAAATTTTAATTACAAAATTTGTTGTATGTTTCAATTGCTACTAAGAAAAGAAACTATTTTAGTTTCTCTTTATATGGAAATATTTATTTCTTTTCTTATGAAGAGTTATTTTTTGCTTTGATTTGTTTTCACATGGATCTATTCTTAGTAAATCAAACTGTAGTTTGCTGAATGTCATCAAATAGATGTTTTAAATTATAATTTCTTTCAGTATGTTCTACTTTTTCCCTTATCTTTCTGATATTAATGCATGTACATTGATGTAATTAACAAAATTTGTTTCCTTAGTATTTTTGTTCTGTGATTTTGGATTATGTAATGTATTGATCCATCTTCTTTTTTGTTATTTTCAAATATACTAGACTCATCTATGGAATTTGCATATGTGTTCATGTTCATGTTTCTTTGTTCATGTGTCTAAAGGCAAGAAATTAATTAATTTTGTATATCTTCCTCAGCCACGTTCTGCCTTAATTTTAAAATCAGGTCACTCACTATACTTAGAATTCACTAGTTTAATGTCACGATACTGAAACTGATACATAATGCAATCCAATTAAATATGATTCCACTTTGCCATGGCATTCCATGAAACCACTCTCCTTGGAAATAGGTTTGACCCAAGGTTGGCTTTATACACAATTAAATCTGATACAATATACGATATAGTTTAAAATATTACTTCTTTTAGGTACCATTATTCCTCTTAATGCTCTCCACCAAAATTCTCATTGTACCAAGATAATCTTTAGCCATGACATTTTTATACTCTAATAAACTTATCTTTGTATGAAGAGATTGAAAGACTTCTTTTATAAATATTTGTCTACCCTGCTGCTTGAAATATTTCTATTCCAATGGTTTTATGCTAGAAATAGAGAAAATGGACTGCTTGTATTAAACTATTTGTAAAGTCTTCTCATTTCTATTTTCTAATTTCTATCACTCTATCTAGAAGTTTTACAAAACAACCTTAGTTGCCTTTCAGTGCCTAGGTTTCAAGATAAAATATTCACTACAATTTCTAGATGCATGGTTATAGAATGGCTACAAGTAGGTTTACATATATAATATTCAAATTAGGATAAGGAAATTTCACTGAAGAATTCACAAACGTTTGTCTATTTAGGTCTCATTCCAGGAAAGAATCCTTCAATTCTTTGTATGGAATGTAGAGGTAAAAACACTCAGCTAACAAAAGTGGCTAAGATAGACTATGTAACCCGTATTCATTTTTCTCAAGTATTTTAATCAATGTTCTTCTTTATAGTCTGCAATAAAGTAACTGAATTTTCTTCTGTAGTAATGTAGGGTTAGTAACTAGGCAAATGGTATTAATTCTGGGATATGAAAGTTAATAGTGCCTTCAAAAAACTTTCATTGTAAATTCTCTATTTTTTATTTTGTCGGAAAACAGATAAGGTAAATGTTAGGAAAAAGAAACTTTTCTTATCTTCCTATTACCCTAATTCCCCACATCAAAATAATACAGTACCTAGAAGGAGACAATCTGTGATTATTTAACACTAAGTCTTTATTGTATTTTTGAATATTCACTGATTATTTTTATCATCAATAACTTACAGTGTAAATGGGCTATTTCTAGTAGAATTTCATGAGAAATAGTGGAAATTAAAATAGACTCAAGCATGTAGAAGAGTGTTATACAAAGCCATGATTAAAATTAATTTTATTGTGATGAAGCCTTATGTATATTTAATAGAATGTTTTAGCTGAATACATAATTGTCTTTGTCAGTGTGTACAAAGAAAGCAGTAACTTTGGGATGGAGATCCCAAGTTTTTTCTATTGACCACAGAATCATTGCTCACTGTTATGGAAATAAACAGAATTAAGAACAGAAAAAACTGACCAGTTCAGAAATTAGAACAATAAAATAGCAATATATTCACATAGACTTGTAGATGTGTCTAGGAATGTAAAATACAAATATAACATGAATAGTTTTGTAGTACTGCATTTTCATTAGATGCTTGTAATTACTATTAGATATTCAAGCTAATACTTTGAGTCTCAGTTAAAAGAGGAGAATTTTGAAGCTTTAAGAAACATCACGTTTATTAGAAATGGCATGGATTCAAGGCAATAAACCATGATTACTAGCTCCAATCCTGCCATGTGGCTGTTCCTGCAAAATAACTTGTCCAAATCTTTTGTCTATTATTTGTTTCAATTTCCTTACCTGCTTTCTACAGAAAGGCACTGTAATAAATTTCCTACTTTCTGCTTTTAAGATTTTACAACTTTCACTTTCTAACATAGTCAGCTCTGAACTACTGTTCTCTTACCTCAAATCCACAGAATCCTTAGTTCTACCTATTGCCTAATTGTGCTCTCAAAATGTTTTTGTCATATTGAAGAAATCAAGCATAGATTCTGATTGGTAATTGCAGCTGAAAGTTCTTAACTAATGCTCAGATTTACATAATTTTAAAACTGGAAAGGAAAAATAAAGATTTCTTTGTTGTGGTTTTGAATGGTTTTTTAAAAGTCTTTAGGCATATAGACCTCAACCTACTTGTACTGAGCAAATAGTAAAAATTCTTCACAATGGTAAGCACCTGATGAAAACATTTTCACTTTCAAAGGAAAAATTGACCATTATTATATTCCTTTTTCTTAAGGGAAAATTTCCTGAGTGTTTTGTTTGCAGAAAAAAAAAGTATGTGGCCTCTTGCCTTGTTTATTTCTCCTGGAGAGAAAAAAGATGCTTGATGGAACAGATGGACAAAAAAGTAAAACATCATTTTATGTAGGCAGATCTTGTGACCAGTATTGGGATATAATTAATACCAATTCATTTAGAAAGGGTATTAGAATCATTGTTTACCAATGTTATGTCATATGACATGCCTTTGGAGAGAAGAAGCCTGAGTTTATATTTTTTCTTGACTAAGAACAATTGTACCACTTTGGTCAAGCTAACTTATTTATGTCTCTGCTTTCCATTATACAAATATAATGGAGGCATTACATACATTTCAGGGGAGTGAATAAAATAACATTTTCTGCATTATGATTTACAATCTTTGTTTGTAAAATGAAAAAACAAACAAAAAAACAACCTTCCTTGTAGGGCCCAGTGTGGCACCTGCTCCTGGGGTTACTTGACGACAGTTTCTGGTCAGCGAACTGAAACATTTTGTTTGTTTTTCTGCTCTCTCTGCCCTGCCTGGTGATTAGCTGTAGTGCATTGTTTACTCCATCTTGGGTGTGGCAATTTCCCAACTGCCTGGGGGGAATTCCTTGTGCATCAGCTAGGTATATAAGGATTTCCCCAAAGTTGAATGAACGGGCTAATCTCCTTTCAAACGACCCAGGTCTCTTGTGTGTTCCTTCAGTCTCCAGGCCCTTGCCTGGCTTGCGTAGCGTACAGTGGCGTGTGAACTGTACTGAGAGGGTAACACAGAATCGGGTGTTACACTTCCTGAGCACATTGTTCTGAAGATTAAGCAAGAAAATATGTTATATATTTCTGCATTCATTTGTTTCAGATATATCTATTTTAATTAAAATATCATTAAGTCATTTACCCCCACCTTTTCTTTCTCTAACATTTCCAATATCCTGTCTTCCTGGACTCCTGCCCTCTCAATTTCCTCAACTCATTTCTTTAATTATTGTTAAATATATGAGTAAATATATAAATACCGTCTTCTAAGCCTGGTTAGTGCTATTTGTATGTCTATGAATTTAGGTCTGACTACTTGGTATTAGATAAGCAACTAGTGTTCTCATCACTGAAGAGGACAAGATTTCCCTCTCTTAGGAGCTATTAATTGCCTGTAGCCCATCATCTAGAGGTAAGACCCTGTACATTTTTCCCCATCTGCAATGAAATGTCAACTGGTGTTGTCATTGTACAGGTACTATTAAACAAACGTACTATTGACATTTCACGAGTAGAGCTTCCTTGTCACTTCTAGACGAGACATGCTGTAACAGGCTTCCTGGTCTGCATGACTTTTTAAGTCTGATGTAAAAACTGGATGAAAAGAGTGTCTTAAAATAATATACATAAATATATATTAGAATATTATATTCTGTCACAGTTTAAGAGATAAAATTCTCTTGAAATCAAGGTTTGAAGCTTATGGAAGCTTTAAGAAAGAACACAGTAACTGTCTTGCATGTTCTTGGGGTTTCAGCCCTCCTTGATCAGCACAACTCCAAAGTCTGCCTCAGTATTTGCTTCTTTGCTCTGCCCTTCTGTGTTAAAATTCCATTATCTTGTAAAGGCATGTCATTAGATTTAAAGCCAGCCATAATAGCTATTATAATTTCATCTTGAGCTCTTCAAATAATTGCATTGTACCCTACTGACAAAAATTTCATATTCTGAGATTACAGTTAGGCACAAATTTTATAAGATGTTACTGAATCCATGGTAATAAAAAGTAGTAATAAGCATCAGTTAAATTTAGTTCCCTTCTTAATCTTTCTTTTTCTGTTAGAGAAAAATACAATACTATTATAAATAAAATATGTTGTCATTTTTTATTTATTTATTTATTTTTATTTATATTGAGCTCTACATTTTTCTCTGCTCCCCTCCCCACCTCTCCCATCCCCTTCAACCCTCTCCCAAGGTCCCTTTGCTCTCAATTTACTCAAGAGATCTTGTCTTTTTCTATTTCCCATGTAGAAATATGTACATCTAGCTTAGGGTCCTAATTGTTATCTAGCTTCTTTGGGATTGTGATGTGAGTGCTGGTTTTCTTTGCTTTATGTTTTAAACCCACTTATAAGTGAGTACATGTGATAATTGTCTTTCTGTATCTGGGTTACCTCACTCAAATGATGTTTTCTAGCTCCATCCATTTTCCTGCAAAATTCAAGATGTCATTTTTTTCTACTGTGTAGTACTCCATTGTGTAAATGTACCACATTTTTCTTATCCATTCTTTGATCAAAAGGCCACTTACATTGTGGTTATGACAAACAATGCTTCTATGAACAGAGTTGAGCATAAGTCTTTGTGGCACAACTGAGCATCATTTGGATATATAACTAAAGTGGTATTACTGGGTCCTGAGGAAGGTTGTTTCCTAATTTACTGAGAAATTGCCACACTGACATCCAAAGGGGCTGTACCAGCTTGCATTCCCACCAGCAATGCAAGAGTGTACCCTTTACCCCACAACCTCTCCAGCATAAATTGTCATCAGTGTTTTTGACCTTGGCCATTCTTACAGGTGTAAGATGGAATCTCAGAATTGGTTTGATTTGCATTTCTCTGATGAGTAAGGATGTCGAACATTTCCTTAAGTGTCTTTCAGCCATATTCAGCCTCTGTTGAGAGTTCTCTGTTCTCTGATGGTTTCAGCCCAGAATTCTACAAGATTTTCAAAGAAGAACTAATACCAATACTCCTCACATTATTCCACACAAAAGAAAAAGAAGGAATATTGTCCAACTCTTTTTATGATGCTAAAATTACCCTGCTACCCAAACCACAGAAAGACATTACTAAGAAAAAGAATTCCAGACCAGTCTCACTCATGAACATTGATGCAAAAGTACTAAATAAAATATTGACAAATCGAATCCAAGAACACATCAGAAACATCATCCACTATGATCATGTTGGCTTCATCCCAGAGATCAGAGATGGTTCAATATACGAAAATCTGTCAACATATTCCACCATATAGACAAGATGAAAAATAAAAAACACATGATCATCTCATTAGATGCCGAAAAAGCTTTTGACAAAATACAACATTACTTCATGTTAAAGGTCTTGGAGAGAGCAGGGATACAAGGAACATACTTACGCATACTAAAAGCAATATACAGCAAACCAACAGCCAACATCAAACTAAATGGAGAGAAACTCCCAACGATCCCACTGAAATCAGGAACAAGACAATGTTGTCCATTCTTTCCATATCTATTCAATATAGATAAGATCTCCTTTTGGCAATAAGATGCCAAAAGGAGATCAAGGAGATACAAACCAGAAAAGAAGTCAAACTCTCACTTTTTGCTGATGCTATGATAGTTTACATAAGTGACCCCAAAAATTCTACCAAGGAATTTCTACAACTCATAAATACTTTCAATAATGTAGCAGGATACAAGATTAACTCAAAAATTTAGTAGGCTTTCTATACTCAGATGATAAAAGGGCTGGGAAAGAAATTAGAGAAATAATACCCTTCACAATAGCCAGAAATAGCATAAAATATCTCAGAGTTACTTGGAGTAACACTAAACAAACAAGTGGAAGACTTATATGGCAAGAACTTTAAATCTTTAAAGAAAGAAATTGAAGAAGACACCAGAAAGTGGAAAGATCTCCCAAAGACCCCAATAT
Source organism: Ondatra zibethicus (assembly GCA_004026605.1). NCBI lineage: Eukaryota > Metazoa > Chordata > Mammalia > Rodentia > Cricetidae > Ondatra > Ondatra zibethicus. The sequence goes on along the minus strand of PVIU01004785.1, from coordinate 58,655 downwards.
AAAGCCAACTACACTGAAACTTATAGAAGAGAAACTGGGAAGTACACTTGACCACATTGGCACAGGAGACCACTTCCTAAAGAGAACCCCAGCAGTACAGACCCTGAGAGAAACAACTAATAAATGGGACCTCCTGAAACTGTAAAGCACAAGCCCTCCTGTACTCAGATGATAAAAGGACTGTGAATGAAATCAGAGAAACATCACCCTTCACAATAGCCACAAATAGTATAAAATAATTCAGAGTAACCCTAACCAAACAAGTGGAAGACTTGTATGACAAGAACTTTAAATCTTTGAAAAAATAAATTGAAGAAGACACCAGAAAGTGGAAAGATCTCCCATGCTCTTGGGTAGGGATAATTAACATAGTAAAAATGGCAATCTTACCAAAATCAATCTACAGATTCAATGCAGTACCTATCAAAATCCCAGCAAAATTCTTCAAAGACCTCGAAAGAATGGTACTCAACTTCATATGGAAAAGCAAAAAAACCCAGGATAGCCAAAACAATCCTGTACAATAAAAGAACTTCTGGAGGCATCACAATTTCTGACTTCAAACTCTACTACAGAGCTACTGTACTGAAAACAGCCTTGTATTGGCATTAGAACAGACAGGACCAATGGAACCAAATCGAGGACCCAGATATTAATCCACACACCTTCAAACACCTGATTTTTGACAAAGAAACAAAAAAATATCAAATGGAATAAAAGAAAGCATATTTAACAAATGGTGCTGGCATAACTGGATATCAACATGTAGAAGAATGAAAATAGACCCATATCTATCACCATGCACAAAACTCAGTTCGAAATGGATGAAAGACCTCAACATAAAGCCAGCCACACTGAACCTCATAGAAGAGAAAGTGGGAAGTACACTTGAATGCATTGGCACAGGAGACCATTTCTTAAATATAACTCCAGCAGCACAGACACTGAGAGAAACAATTAATAGATGGGACCTCTTGAAACTGAATAGCTTCAGCAAAGCAAAGATCATGGTCAACAAGACAAAACAACAGTCTACAGAATTGGAAAAGATTTTCACTAACCCCACATCAGACAGATTTCTGATCTCCAAAATATACAAAGAACTCAAGAAATTGGTCATCAAAAGAAGAAATAATCCAATGTTGTCATATTTTAATACTAAGAATTAAGGATGACATATTTATTGTTAAACTTATTCAAAGTTATATGAACGCTTGTATATCAATATTGCTTGTTTCTTTAGTCATTGCGATACAGAAATTTCTTTGTCATTTAAGACATCTGATATGTCTCTAGTACATTAAAACATGAGTATTTATGTTTTATTTGCTTTTGCAATACTTTGTATCTGCTTTCCAATATCACCATCATGTTTTCATTAGAAATGCCTATTTTTACTTCATATCAATTCACAAAATTTAAGTTACTACTAACTCGAACAAAAAAACAGGTTTATATATTCTAGGACTGTTTTTACAATTAGGAAATCATTTAGAATGAAAAGCCATCAACTTTTTCAGCTTCACTTTCCTAATATCAGTGGTGGTAGCAAAAGCTATTTGTATGTGTTGTGTTTAGAAAAAAAGTAGGGAACATAGACATTGAGAAATTTATTTTAAATAAGTATGCCTGATTGCCTCATTTATTACCTTTCTTTGTATTTAACTGACTCATAGTGATTTCTGTAAGAAAAATTAAGAAATGATTTCTTTAAATGAAGAACACTGGAACACCAGAGTAATTTTCATGTGATAATATTATGGATGATGAAATGGATGTTGGATTAGAAATTTATCAATTCCACATTACCTCTGAAGGAACTTGAGAAAGGCAAGAAAAGATTGAATAGGAAGGAAATGTCCATGTCTAAGATGACAGCGGTGTTCTGATCATCTGTTCATCCAAAGTCATGTGACTTAACCCAGGATATTTTACCTAAGTTTAGTTTATACACCCATGTATGAAATGAAAAAGTAAAATTTATTATGATGACAAACCATTGTCAGTTCCACATTCATGAGTATTTGACATTTGTTATAATAACCTGAAAATTTTGGGATCGTGAATTAACTGATGACCTTAATACATTTAAATATGAGTAAAATAAATAGATACTAGAAAGCTGAATCTGTATTGTGTGGATTCCTTTGTTGAGTCCTGATTTCATAATACAATCTGTTCTTACTCCACTACTATTTATACATATGATGTATAAATAAGAGGTCACTAATTTAAAATGTGCAAAGCTTTAAGTATAACTAATCCTAAAATACTGGAGCACAGTGCAGTATACATGATGTTTCTTCCTCAAAAACATTTTGTTTATTTTACTTCCTTTCTATGATTATGGCAGTATGCTTCTTTTGGTGAGGATTTTAATAAAGTGATAATGCATAGATATAAGATCCACACTGCAAAAATACCCATGAAGACTATGTGTCAGTATCTCAAAATAGTCGAGCATGTCAGGTAGATAATGTTAAGATTAGTTTCCAAGTTGATTTGGTATGACCATAGCTAGTTCTGCTTGTTATGAAAGAATGAATAGTTGTGCCTTGTGGTGCACACCTGGAAATTCAGAAATACAAAGGTTAAAAAAGAGCACCACAAGTTCAAGGGCAGTTATGGCTACCACTTTATAGACATATGCCTCTTTTAAAAAACAAGTGTCATTTGAAGTGTTAATGTTTTATGAATATTGTGCTCTTATAATTATATTTCTATATAAACACTAACATAATATTGAATTTTTAGATCATTGCCATTCTTTATTTTAAAAACTACATCAAGCCTGTTTGTATAAAGAAATTATCTATATTCCAGCAATTCAGAGAATTTTCCTGAAGTGTTTCTTTGTTAAGGAAAATAATTACCATGCCTTTCATCATAAAGAAAAAAAAATTCTGTGCCTTAAAGTAAATCGGGTTGTATGTTCCTCAATTAACATAGTTTTCAAAGAGTTCTGTAAAATCTTTTGTATCCTATGAGCTTCTTAGTCATGAAGAGCCAATTGAAAGGCTGTGCCAGCCCTTCTTTTTTGCAGGGAGCACAATTTTCACAGCTTGCCTGGCCCAGCTGTGAATTTCTCCTTCAAAATATCAATGTTTTTGAGGAAATTTTTTCACTTAGACCACGCATTCACTTTTGCTTTTACCAGGCTGTAACTGACTAACAAATTATGTGTTCTCAGATCTAGATATTTACTGTGCAGATGCTGGTCTGACTATGAATGAAGAACTGGCTAGGCACACATATGCTACAACTCCTACAATTCTATTTTCGTTATTGCTGATAATTGCCCCTGGGATCTAATTAGTGTAGTGATTACTTCAATAAGAGGTGCTATTATTATGGATTCAATCCAGTATCAGTGGAATTCCATGGCAATAAATAAATTTGAATGTTTCTATTTCTCATTTAGATATAACTGTAGGTCACAATTCAATTGTATGTAGGACAGGTGAATACATAACTCCAACTACTTGTCTTGCTCTATAGTTGATCTTTTACACCAATGACACCAAAGCTACTTCCAGATTTCACGCTACTAGTCTTTTGTGGCTAGTATCAAATTGAAAAAGCTTAAAAGAGATTGCTTTGTTTCACACAAAAATCCACTGAGATTCTGCTGGTACTGTCATTAATATTTCCAAATTAAAAGGGATGTTGAATCACATTATAAGTAGATAATGTGCTATTTCTCCATTGATACAATAATTTGTGACTAAAATATTCTAAAGGATTTGCAGACTGAATAGGAACCTGCCCTCCTATTTTTTTTTAAATCACCAATTATTCTGTCTATTTGTTCATTGAACACTTACTTGCGCTCAAGACTAGAGCAGCAAGTAACGAAACAAAGGCTCATTATTCATCAAACTCAAATACCACTACCACTATGAGGTAATAACCACAGAAAAGCATTTTGGGTGATAACAAGTATGATGAAAGTCATAAAACAGGAGAAATAGAGAAACGGAAAATATGTGACTTATATTCCTATGTTTAAATGTACTCATCAAGGCATTTAAGCACATCAATAATGCTTATTGTTTTTCACATGACAGTTTAAAAGACTTCACTTGGAAAATAAGAAAGCAGATGAAAACAGAATCAATTACAGTTCCACTCTAAACATATACCCTCATTCCCTACTGAGAAACAGCTGCTATTAGTTCAAAAATGAGACAGAAATTAGACATGTCAGGGAAGATAAAATCTACTGAGTTTGTATTTGTTTCTAGACTTAATACTACAAAAAGGATTTTGACAAAGAAGACTATCTGATCTTCTACTACCAATACAGAAAGCTGTTGTCCCTGATTGTTATAATCAGGCCTTTAAGTAAAGTTTACCTGAATAGCAGTGTTTCCCTTCAAGGACAGCAAATAAGCAAGTTAAGAAAAAGAGAAACAGAACTCCCTTGGGACTGGGAATCCCTGGGCGAGGAAGGTGCCCAACCAGCTTCGGCAGATTCATCCGGACCCCGGTAAGTGGGTCCCAGCCCGTCCCCAAGGTTTTTGTCTACTTAGGGCCCCCCTCTACTGGCTTTGCTGCTTATCCCAACCCTGTTTGCCCCCGGGCAACCCTTTTCATCTGCATGGTCCTAGCTGCACCCGAACTCAGCCTACCTGGGCTGAGGCCTTGGGGGAAGGGTGAGCCCACTCCTAGAGGGCCCCCCTTTGTCCCACGGAGCCAAGCGGAGCAGAGCCGGCAACTTTCAGTAAGCCCTCCCTTGGGACTGGGAATCCCTGGGTGAGGAAGGAGCCCAACCAGCTTAGGCAGATTCATCCAGACCCCGGAACCCCTGGGCGAGCAAGGAGCCCCAACCAGGTTCGGCAGATTCATCCAGACCCCTGAAGAGATGGGCAGACGCCAATCAAAGAATTCATCCAACAACCTGAAAAGCAACATGATAAAACCAGAATCCAGCGATTATGGAACAGGAAAACCGGAGCAACATATCCCAGAAGAAGTAGAAGAAATTGACTTTAAAGGTAACTTTATGAAAGTTATGGAGACCTTTAAAGAAGAGGTGAAAAACTCCTTTATCGAAAGGGATGAGAAAACTAACAAAAAGTTAGAAGAAATGAATAAATTCCTCAAAGATACCCTACCAAACCAAGAAAAAGCAATCAAACAGGTAACAGAAACAGTTCAAAACTTGAAAACTGAAATGGAGGCAATGAAGAAAACACAAACCGAGAGATGGCGGGAAATGGACAATCTGGATAAACGAACGGGTACCACACAGACAAGTATAACCAACAGAATAAAAGAGATAGAAGAAAGAATCTCAGACGCAGAAGACACAATAGAGAAAATAAACTCAGTGATAGAAGAAAACAACAAATCCAGCAAATTAGCAACACAAAACATCCAGGAAATCTGGAACACCATGAAAAGACCAAACCTAAGAATAATTGGGCTAGAAGAAGAAGAATTGCACTCCAAAGGCACAGAAAATATATTCAACAAAATTATTGAAGAAAACTTCCCGAACCTAAAGAAGGATATTCCTATGAAGGTTCAAGAAGCATACAGAACACCAAATAGGCTGGATATAAAAAAATCATTCCCATCCCACAAAATAATCGAAACACAAAACATACAGAATAAAGAAAGAATATTAAGAGCCTCAAAGGTAAAGGTCAAGTAACATAATAAGGGTAAACCTATCAGAATTACACCTGATTTCCCTATGGAAACCATGAAAGCCAGAAGATCTTGGATAGATGTGCTGCAGACAGAAAGAGACCATGGATGCAAGCCCAGACTACTATACCCAGCAAAGCTTTCTTTCACCATCGATGGGGAAAAAAGATATTCCAGGATAAAAACAAATATAAGCAATATGTAGCCACAAACTCAGCCTTACAGAAAGTACTAGAAGATAAACCACAACTAAAGGAAGCAAACAACACCCATAATAACACAGACATCTAACAACCCTACATCACCTCAACTCAAAGAAGGGAGACACACAAACCCTACCACAAAAAAGAAATTAATCAGTATGAACAACCACTGGTCATTAATAACGCTTAATATCAATGGACTCAATTCACCTATAAAAAGACACAGGTTAAGAGAATGGATACAAAAACAGGATCCAACATTCTGCTGTTTACAAGAAACATACCTCAACCACAAAGACAGACATTATCACAGAATAAAGGGTTGGGAAAAGGTTTTTCAATCAAACTGCCCTAAGAAACAAACACGTATGGCTATACTAATATCTAACAAAATCGACTTCAAGCAAAAATCAATCAGAAGAGATGGAGATGGACACTTCATACTCATAACAGGGAAGATTCATCAAGATGAATTCTCAATCCTGAATATCTATACCGCTAATATAAAAGCACCCACATATGTAAAAAAAACATTATTAGAACTCAAAGCACACATCAAACCCCACAAACTAATAGTAGGAGATTTCAACACTCCTCTCTCACCAATGGACAGGTCAACCAGACAGAAACTTAACAAAGAAATATGACAACTAACAGATGTAATGAATCAAATGGATTTAATAGACATCTATAGAACACTCCTCCCAAACAGGAAAGAATATACCTTCTTCTCAGCATCTCATGGAACCTTCTCGAAAATTGATCACATACTTGGTAACAAAGCAAACATCCACAGATACAAAAAAGTTGGAGTAACCACCGGTGTCTTGACGGATCACCATGGAGTAAAGTTAGAATGTAACAACAATTCCACCCCCCAAAAACATACAAATTCATGGAAACTGAACAGTCAACTACTGAACCACTCCTGGGTCAAGGAAGAAATAAGGAAAGAAATTAAATTTTTCCTTGAATTCAATGAAAATAAAGAAACAACATACACAAACCTATGGGACACTATGAAAGCAGTGCTAAGAGGAAAGTTCATAGCACTTAGTGCCCACATTAAGAAAACGGAGAAAGCACACATTAGTGACTTAAGAGCTCACCTGAAAGCTCTAGAAAAAAAAAGAATCAGACTCACCCAGGAGGAGTAGAAGACTGGAAATAACCAAACTGAGGGCTGAATTCAACAAAATAGAGACACAGAAAACAATCCAAAGAATCAATGAAACAAAGAGCTGGTTCCTTGAGAAAATCAACAAAATCGACAAACCCTTATCCAAACTAATCAAAAGGCAGAGAGAGAACACTCAAATTAACAAGATCAGGAATGAAAAGGGGGACATAACAACAGACACTGAGGAAATTCAAAGAATCATTAGGTCTTACTACGAAAGCCTGTATGCCACAAAATTGGAAAATGTACAAGAAATGGACAGTTTTTTAGATAAATACCACATACCGAAATTAAATGAAGACCAGGTGAACAGTTTAAATAGACCTATAAGTCATGAGGAAATAGAAGCTGTCATCAAAAACCTCACAACCAAAAAAAGCCCAGGACCAGATGGTTTTAATGCAGAATTCTTATTAGAACTTCCAAGAAGAGCTAATACCTATACTCCTTAAGTTGTTTCACATAATAGAAACAAAAGGGTCAATGCCAAACTCATTTTATGAAGCTACAATTACCCTGATACAAAAACCACACAGGGACACAACCAAGAAAGAGAATTATAGACCAATCTCACTTATGAACGTTGATGCAAAAATTCGAAATAAAGTACTGGTAAACCGAATCCAAGAACACATTAAAAAAATCATACATTATGATCAAGAAGGCTTCATCCCAGAGATGCAGGGCTGGATCAACATATGAAAATCTATCAATGTAATCCATCATATAAATAAACTGAAAGAAAAAACCATATGGTCATTTCACTAGATCCTGACTAAGCATTTGACAAAATTCAACACCCCTTTATGATAAAGGTCTTGGAGAGATTAGGGATACAATGATCATATCTAAGAAAAATAAAAGCAATATATAGCAAGCCGGCAGCTAACATCAAATTAAACGGAGAGAAGCTCAAAGCGATTCCACTAAAATCAGGAACAAGAAAAGGATGTCCACTGTCGCCATATCTCTTTAATATAGTGCTTGAAGTCCTAGCAATAGCTATAAGACAAAATAAGGAGATCATGTAAATTCGAATTGGAAAGGAAGAAGCCAAACTTTCGTTATTTGCAGATGATATGATAGTGTACATAAGTGACACCAAAAATTCTACCAAAGAATTCCTACAGCTGATAAATACCTTCAGTGATGTGGCAGGATACAAGATCAACTCGAAAAAAAAATCAGTAGCCCTCCTATACACAAAGGGTAAAGAAACAGAGAGGGAAATCAGAGAAACATCAATTTTCATGATAGCCACAAATAGCATAAAGTATCTTGGGGTAACACTAACCAAGGAAGTGAAAGATCTGTTTGACAAGAACTTTAAGACCTTGAAGAAAGACATTGAAGAGAATAGCAGAAAATGGAAGGATCTCCCATGCTCCTGGATTGGAAGGATCAATTTAGTAAAAATGGCAATTCTACCAAAGGCTATCTATAGATTCAATGCAATCCCCATCAAAATCCCAACAAAATTCTTCATAGACCTTGAGAGAACAATAACTAACTTTATATGGAAAAACAAAAAGCCCAGGATAGCCAAAACAATCCTATACAATAAAGGAATTGCCGGAGGCATTACCATCCCTGACTTCAAAATCTATTACAGAGGGACAATATTTGAGCTGCCTGATTCACAAATCCCATTGAAAGTAGAGTTAATGACTCTTACTCAATTTTCCTGCTTCAGCCCTCACATCCTCCCCAAGCATCCTGTCTGTAGTCCATTTCCTACTACATTTCACATTTTGTGTTTATTTTGCATGGTTTTACTAGTTATACAAACTAACCCTTTATTTGTACCACAATGACCCTGGAAACAGTGTGAATAATTGCATAGGAGTAAAGGAAGAAGGAAAATGTGCAAATATGGAATCTGGGGGTGTGAACTGACTATGTATCTGGGGGTGTGAACAGGCAGTAAAAGCAAAAAGCATAAAAAAATCTATTACAGAGCCACAGTAATGAAAACAGCTGGTTTTTGCATAAAAACAGAGATGTTGACCAATGGAATCGAATCGAAGACCCGGATATTAATCCACAAACCTATGAATACCTCATATTTGACAAAGAGGATAAATTATACAATGGAAGAATGAAAGCATCTTCAACAAATGGTGCTGGTATACCTGGATGTCAACCTGTAGGAGAATGAAATTAGACCCTTATCTATCACCCTGTACAAAACTCAAGTCTAAATGGATTAAAGACCTCAACATAAATCTAACCACACTGAACCTGATAGAAGAGAAAGTGGGAAGTAGCCTGCAGTACATGGCCACTGGAGACCACTTCTTGTGTAAAACCCCAAGGGCACAGACAATAAGAGCAACAATGAACAAATGGGACCTCCTGAAACTGAGAAGCTTCTGTAAAGCAAAAGACACAGTCATTAAGACAAAAAGGCATCCTACTGAATGGGAGAAGATCTTCACTGACCCCACATCAGACAAAGGTCTGATCTCCAAAATATACAAA